>PVJH01008544.1:0-84604 GCA_004026705.1 Nesogale talazaci | reverse complement strand
ATACAGTCAAAAAGACAGATGGGATCCTTACTTTATGAGGCTTTCAGTATAATGGAGAAAAAAGACATTAAACAAATAATTACCAGTGGTAAGTACTATAGAGAAGTCCAGGTCGCTTGGAAATATATAATGGAAGACCCAACCAGGTGTATGTGAAAGTGTCCATGTGGGGGGTAGCAAGTGTATGTGTGTGGGGGGCGGGGTTTACAAAAGATCCCCTGAAGCCCTATCACTGAGGGAGAAAACAAGGCTTTAGTTTCGCTACAACAGTGCTCAATTCCCAACTCCATTTGGTGTCATTGCCTCAGACCATAATACAAATATGTGAATCATGCTGCAGTTGTACCACTCAATTTGCACAATATATCCTGATTTCTTTGGAAATGAGAACTATTGGAATAATCCTGGATAGCAGGATTGAATTAAGGGGTATTGAATTGAAATATTATTAAGAAGGGAGCAAAATACATGATGTCCTTAGAATGGGGGGGGGGCTAGGATCTAGAATATTAGAAATAATGAGAGGCTCAAGAAGGAAGAGGATTCCTAATAACTGGCTTTATTACTCAATGTTATGACTTTATCATTTTATCTTAAATGAGATGCATATCCATTTGTGTCAAATACACTAAAGTTTCACTCAGAACTACAATCTAATGCGAAAAGAACACAATTGGGAGCATGCATCAAGGCGGAGAACTTCATAGTGGTTCTGGTATGAACGGATGGTGCCTTAAAATAGAGCCCTAGGAAATTCCAGCAACCTTTAGGAAGTACCTTATTCATGTAGTAAGTGTGGAGAACCCTCATTTCATGTACTTTGAATATGTTACCAGGAGGCGCCAATCCATGGGGTAGAAGATCATGCTTGAAAGAGTCAAGGGCAAGACAGAAGGAACACCCTCACCGACAGGGATTGACGAAGCAGTTCCAAGAAGGGACTGAAGACTGGCACAGATAGTGAGGAGGGTGCAGGAGCACATTCTAGTGTGCTTTCCTACAAAGCAGGGTGATCGTTGAAGTAAGCTCCATGGCGCCGCACAAGAACAGAAACAACCATGTACAGTGGATGCTTTGGAGAGATTTTAAAAAAATAGCTGTAATCGAGAAAAACATTGAGATTTGTGACATGAAGCCTTTGTCATATGCTAAAATAGAATATTTTGAATCCACGCCTATGAGTATGTTTTGACTCCTCGTCATGACACAGTGTACAAAAGAAGAAAGCATTGCCTATCCCCGTGCCTTCGCCACTGTGATTCTCTGTTTGAGGCCATGCTCACGACAATTGTGGTCATTCTACCTCCAGCATTAATTATACTCCCTTTCTTTACTCACTCACTATCAAACATGCTGTCCATCTCTAGGACTGGTCACTCCTGAGAAGCTATCCAAAAGATGCCTGATTATATCTTACCATCCTCATTTCTAAGGGTTATTGACTGCACTGTATCTAAAAGAGATTTTTTTGTTCTTTTGGACATTTATAATATATTCAGTATTCTTCATCAATGCCATAATACTAAGATATTTTTCATCACACTATTGTCCATCATCTGTTATGTGGTACTGTTGTGTTTGTTCCAACTCCTTACAACCCTACATAGAAACACACCAGTTGGGTGTCATCCTGCCAATTGCTCTTAGGTTTGACCCCATCGTTTCAGCCATTGTGCCAATTCACCTCATTTTACCAAGCATGAGGCTTCTCCAAAGATGAGTATCACCTGATAGCATCAAAATGTGTAAGACAAAGTCTGTCAATTCTTTCTTCTAAGGAGCATTCTGGCTGTACTTCTTCCAAGATAGATTGGTTTCTTCTTTTGGCAGTCCATGGTACTTTCACTTTTCTTCATCAACACTGTAGTTCAAATGTACCCATTGTTCTTCGGACTCCCTTATTCAACATCCAAGTTCGCAATGCATGTGAGGTGATTGAAAATACCATGGCCTGAAAATACCAGTCACAACTTAATTCTCACAATAACTTTGTTTTTCAACATTTTGAAGTTTTATTCAGAAGTACCCTATACAGTGCAAAGTTTGATGTCCTATTTTCTATATTTGGGGGCATTGATTGTGGATCCAAGCAAGATGAAAATCCTTGACAACTTCAATCTTTTCTCCATTTTCCAGCATTTTACCTGTTGGTCCAGCTGTGAGGATTAGGGGTTTATTTACATTGAGATGTAATCCACACTGAAGCCACAACCCTTGATCTTCATCAGCAAGTGCTTTAAGTGCTTCTCACTTTCAGCAAGCAAGGAGGTGTCATCTGAATACCACAGCTGTTAATAAGCCTTCCTTAAATCCTGATCCCATAGTCTTCGTTATATAACCCATTATCCAGCTTCTCCGATTCCTAGTTTGGCATACAGACTGAATAAATATGAGAGAGGATACAACCCTGAGACACACCTTTCCTGATTTTCAAACTTTCATTATTTTTTTTTTCTGTTTGCACAACTGTCTCTTGATGCATGCGTCGACCTGCATGAGGACAATTGGATGTTTTGGAATTGCCTTTGTGTAGTGTGCTAGTCTGGGAAGACCATAGGCACTCTCACATGTATAGGAAAGAAGAGCTACAGCAGTTGAATATTGAGAAAACATTCTGTCCCAATCCAGACCAAATCCATAGTCCAATCTTAGCCCACATGCCTGACACCAATCTCTGAAGTCCTCTTCAGACTCATGCATGCAATGATGCCAAATGCAGGAAGATCACAGGCCAGGGGGAGGAAAGTCTTTTGGATCCAGTAGCAGTAGAAGCATCTCAGCACTGGCAGGGGTGTCCACTTCTCCAGCTCTGAGGGCATGGGCTATATCTGTGAAGTGCCATGTGTCTTGTCAATAGAGTGTTTCTCAGGGAGTGAGCAGAGACAGAGAAGTGTCTTCCACCTTCAAGGAAGAAAAACAGGAATTCTCAGAATTTTCAGGAGAAGAACATGACCACACAGAGGCCTCATTGGTTATATCTTGATTGCCAGGTATGTTAGATAGAGTTCTCTAGAGAAATGAAACCAGGACATTAATAATTTTGTATGTATTTATATGATAGATAACATAAAGAATAAACAGTTAATTAATATGTAAAACAGTACAAATGACTTGGTGCAACTCACTTCCATGGATCAGCTAATACACTAGCTGTCCTTCAACTCTTGAGGACCTCTGCATAGTCCTATGTAGAACAGTTCAAGCTATCCAGCCATAGGCAGCAAACACCAAGGCAAGTCACCAACAGCCAGCCAGATGACAAGATCTGACAGTCTTCAGCTCAAGAGATGTATATTCCAGTAGTACGGCAAAGCAGGTCTTGAAGGAACCTCAATTTACAGTGACACAGTCCACGGGTTAGGTGTCCCACAGGTAGAGTTTACAAATGGATGCCCAGACAAGCAAGGCAGCCTCATACTGGTCCAATGACCAAAGAGCAAGAGACAAGAACAGTGAGGCTCTCAGAGCCATTTCTCTCCACCCTTCAGTTAATCCCAGATGTATTCATTGATTCTGTTGGCACACTAATCCTTCCTATCACAGCAGACCAGACTTCACCCCTTCACTCCTAATCCTCTCAGCTTGACACCAAATTATGTAACTACCACACGTAGCCATTAAAACATGCATAAGTGTCTTTTTGCTACTTTCCCCTTTTAGCCCAAACATCTGTTATTAGTCATGATATCTTCCATTCCATATTTTCTCCTGACACTGGCTTGAATGTCTAGCCATTTACTGTTAATATACAACTACAATTTTTTAATTATCTCCATTACAACCCCATAATTTCATTGGTTTGCATATTATAGTGATGATATTGTTTGAACATTTATGCCTTCTGTTGGATCACCTTTCTATTAAATGGCCATGTAAATCGATCTCTTCCCATTACTTCAATAGATAACTGTCTTCCAAATTTCTTGGTCTAGATAAGTGAGTGCACATAATGTGGGCTCATTTCTTGAAAACACTTGTAATGGTATGCAGTTAATTCCGGGAGCCTAGTTTTTCACCAGCGTCTTCAATGCAGGTTGGATTTCTTCCTTTAGTTGTGCTAGTTCTTAATCATATGCTTCCTCCTGAAATGGTTGAAAATTCACAATTCTTTTTGGTACAGTGATTCTGCTGATTCTGTCCTTCTTTTGATGCTTCCTGTGTAATTCGATTTTCTGTCTATAAGATACTTCACTGTGGCAGGTGAAGGCCTGAGTTTTCTTCAGCTTTTCCAGATCATCATTTACTTGTCAGTCTGTCGTTTGTGTGTTGCTGTCACGCTAGAAGCAATGCCACAGGTATTTCAAGTTCCAGAAGGTGACAGAGTGGGAAGATTTCACTGCAGCTTCTAGATTAAGAGACTGGGAAAGGTACTTTACATTCTTCTGAATAAACTGATCAGTAAAATTATTATGGATAACAGTGGACTATTGTCCATAAAAACTGCTGGAACATGAGCCCATCAGGTTGGAAGATAAGAATAGAATTAGTAAAAAGATTTGTTCTCAAAGTAGAGCTGGCCATAATATGTAAATAGGGTTGTTACTAAAGGCTCAAGCAGAAAGAAAATGTGTTTAAAAAAATGATGGCAAGATATGTACAAATGTGTTTAATATAATTGATGTTTACATTGCTATAAGACCCATAAGAGCCCTCAATAAAATGATTTGTTAATAAAAAATACAAAAAATGTAAATGGAACTTTAATTTATTGATGTGGCAGGATGCAAGCAGAAATATCCCCAAACTTTCATATCTAGCCAAAATGTATAATATATGAAGTATGAACCAAGGAAAATTTAAAGTTGTCTAAAAGGGAAATGAATACTTGAAGATTGATATTTTACATAGTACTGAAGAAAAATGGAGCAACATTGGCCATTTTTAAATTGAACAATCATATAGTCACCTATGCTGAAATGAAAAGTTGAAGAGGAATGATATTGTATTTATCATCAAAATATCATTTCAATATTTATCCTCAAGTACAATACCGTCAGTGATATGATAGTATTCACTTACCTTCTACGGAGTGTTGTCAGGGCTCAGCCCTGGTGGTGTAGTGGTTGTGCACAGGACTGCAGCCCACTGGGATGGAGGTTCAATTCCAGCAGTGGTTCCACAGGAGCAAAGGCTGGACCTCCTACTCTCACCATCAGAGAGCAGTGATGCCCCCCCCCCAAAAGTGTTGTCAATGCAATTACTATTCATATTTACACACCAATTGCTAATGCATAGGATAAAGAAAATTAATGTTTTTGTATTTGAAATGCAACACATTCATAATCAAGGTGCTCTGATTGTCATGAGAAAGATTCCTAGTTGGGAAAGTGTGATTCCTAGTTGGTGATGGAGTCAATACGGGAGTTTTCATGACATCCTTTTTCAAGATCAATGGTTTATGCATTAAAAAAAATTTAATAACACAAAAAACATGACTATAGGAAAGAAGCTTACATATTGTGATTAGAGCTGTATAAGCCCTCGATAAAATGATTTTATGAAAAAGAAATGAAGCTTACCATATGGAATAAAGAGAAATGAAATCAACTACATCTATGGAAAGAAAGATGGGGAAACTCATTCTCACCAGTTAGAATAAGGCCAGGGACTAATTGCAGAATTGACTGGCAATTATTCGTATGCAAGTGTGTCATTTACTTAATCTACTGTCAACTTGAGGAAGGGGTGGAGTCTAGTCTGTCAATCAAGTTACAGTTTGATGACCTCATTTGGAAATGTTAGGGAGATAAATAACTCAATGAAAGTCAGATACTCACTCTCCATGCAAGACAGTCCTGTTGACAAGACACATGCTGCTATGCTGATGGAGCCAGGGCCCTGGAGCTTGAAGAGCCATGTGGAGACCCCTGCCAGTGCTTACACACTTCTACCACCACTGGACCCACAAGACTTTCCACCCACTAGCCTGTGATCTTCCTGGATTTGGTGTCCTTACATATGTTGTATGAGTTTGAAGAGGATACCAAACAGGTATTAGACATATAGGTTAGTGTCAGACTTATGGATTTAAATTGGACTGGGCTGGGATATTGCCTTAATATGTAATTACTCTTTATATAAAGCTCTATTTTATTCACATATGAGTGCTTATGACTTGTTACTCTGGTCAACCCAGACTAATACAGCAAGGTGAAATTGAAGAAAATTAAAGCAAGTCCATGAAAATCAAACTCTGACCTTGAGTATATCCCACTTAAATTTAGAGACCCTTTCAGAAATAGATTTCTTGCATTGATATTGTTACTATAGACCAGTAAACTTGTGGGAGAATATCACATTAAAAAACAAGATTATTAAAAAGAAAGAAAGAAATTACCAAAATCCATGTCACAAAAAAATCTGAAATTTGCTCTTGAACATAGACAACTAAAACAAACGGGAAAAAATGATGAAATAAAAGCGGTGAACAGAAGGCTGCAAAGGTCCAATTGAGAAGACAATGTACTATAAAAGCTTTTTACTTGCAAAGACCTGGAGTTAGAAACCTAAACTGGAAAAGTAAATTCAATATTTGTAAAATTAAATATTATCCCACTTTTTAATATGTTGAACTTTAGGCATGGATCATAATAAGCTGTAGATAGCATTGAAGTAAATGGGCAGTCCTGAATGCCTCATTGTGCTCCTGTGAAATTTGTACACAGATCAAGGAGCAGTTGCAAGAACAGAAGAAGGGGATTCTGCATGGTTTAAAATTAGGAATGTAAATGTAGACATTGGGTTTGTATCCTCCCACACTCATTCAATCTGGATGCTGGGCAAATAATCAAAGAAGCTAGGTCATGTGAAGAAGATTATGGCATAAGGATTTAAGAAAGGTTTTTTTCAAACAACTTTTTCAATATGTAGATGGCACCATTTTGTTTGCTGAAACTAAAGCAGAATTGAAACTCTTGCTGATAAAGATCAAGAATTGCAGTCTTCAATACGGAGGATTGCAGCTCAATGTAAAGAATCCAAAGACCTCACAAAAGGACCAATAGGTAATATCATAAGAAAGAGAAGAGATTGAGATTGTCAAGGTTTTTCATCTTGCTTGGATCCACAAATCAGTGCTTATGGGAGGAGCAGGGATATGTTGAAGAGCAAAAATATTATCCTGAGGACTAAGGTACACCTGACCCAAACCAAAGGATTTTCCATCATCTCATAAGCATGTGAAAATTGGACAGTGAATAACGAAGACTGGAGAAGAACTGATGCATTGGTGTATTGCTGCTGGCAAAGAATATTGAAAGTAACATGGACTACTAATGAACAAACAAATATATCTTGGAAGAACTACAACTAGAAGTCTTCTTAGAAGCAGGGAGGACAAAACTTCACTTCAGGTACTTTGGATGCGTTATGAGGAGAGATAAGTTTCTGGAACAAGACGTCATGATTGGTGAAGTAGAAGGGCAGAAAAAGAGGAAGAACCTCTTTTTTTTTTTTATGAGATCACTAGGCACAGTGACTGCAACATTGGACTCCAGGTCATAATGATTGTGAAGATGGTATAGGCCAAGCTGTGCTTCCTTCTGTTGTGCCTAGGCTCTCTCTTTGTTCGGATGGACTCAGTGACACCTAAGAACAGTAGCAACATTAAGTAGCATTTTGACATAACAAATGGAAATATTATGAAAAAAATCAAAGGGACTTCAAAAGTTTCAAGGATCTATTTGATTGCTTTTAATTCCTTTTTCCATTCACTTTTATTTTTCCCATTAACTTTTTAACATCTTCCATTCACTTCTTTTTTTTGGGGGGGGGCATCACTGCCCTCTGGTGGTGGTGGGAGCTACCCAGCGCTGCTCCTGAGAGCTGCCACTGGATTTGAACCACCAAGCCTGCGGGCTACAGACCTGCACTCAACCACCGGGGCTCAGCCCCCATTCATTTCTTAACTACATGATACTGGAGGGATGAAGACAGATCTTGATTAGAGATAAAAAGTTTAGGATGAAATACTCTATTTTTGTATTTCCAACATTTTTACATGCATGAAGACACTCTGTGTTCACATTCTTCTTTTTTTTTCCCTTCTTATGTATTTACTACTATTTTTTAAAAAATAATTTTATTGGAGTCTCTTACAGGTCTTATGACATTCCATACATCAATTGTTTCAAGCATACTTGTACATATGTTGCCATCATGATTTTCTTACACTTCACTTTTTATTTGAACCCTAGTATCAGCTCTTTTTTCCCTTCATACTCTTTCCCACCCCCTGTGACTCCTTGATAATAAATTATTATAGTTTTCAGGTCTTAAACCCACTGATGTCTCTCTTCACCCAAGTTTCTGTTGTTCATCCCCCTGGGGTGGGAGTATTATGTGTCAATCATTGCAATCTGTGCCTCCTGCCTCCCGCTAGTCCCCCCCAACTCTTCTGGTATTGAGGGGTTTATCTGAGTTGCATTCCATGTGTCATGAGCTCTTATCTGAACCAGTGTATATAATCCAGTCTAGCCAAAGGGAAAGGCAGGACTGGGGTCATGATAGTGGGGGTGAGGAAGCCTCAAGGAGCCAGAAGAATAGTGTGTGTTTCATCGACGCTGCATTGTGCCCTTGTTGACTCATCCCTTCCTTGTGAACTATCTGTAAAGGAATGTCACACTGTCTACAGATGGGTTTTGGGTCTCTACTCTGCCTTTCTAAACAAAGAGTTTTTATTTGTTTGTTTGCTTATTTGGGGTCTTCTGGTGCCTCCTACCTGACTCCATGGACACATCATGATCACACAAGCTGGTGAATTTATCCCATGTGGACTTGTTGCTTCTCTGCTAGATCTGTGTGCACATCTTTGTGGACTAAGTGAAAGTTCAAGTAGATTTGAGTTTGATTCACAGTGACCCAGTTATATAGAGTAGAACTGCTTCATTGGATTTCTGAGACTTTAAATCTCTGTGGGAGTAGCCAGCTTCACCTGCTTCTCTCAGAGGGGCTGGTAGGTCTGAACCACTGACTTTGTAGTCAGTAGTGTCACATTTAATCCACTGTGCCACTTTGGTTCCTTGGAAGACATGACAGGCTTAAAAATCACTATTACTAAAAAATTTCAGAGGTTTATGAAACCATAAATCTTTATACACCTTCTTACATAAGTTTTATGAAGTGTCTTCTGTTCAACATTCTAGTAGCCTTTCCCCCTGTCTCAAAGAATTCTTTTATAATGAGTATATATGTCCCCTGATGTGCTGCCAATTTCTTTACCTAGGCTATTATTTATTCTTAGAACATTATATATATTTGAGAACATCTCTTGCATGTATCTCTGCATCTTTGATTATTTCCTTAAAATTCCTTTTAGATGTTAACATTCTAAAGGACTTAAATATATTCCCCACACTCCCTCCATAAGCTCCTCATTAGTGTACCCTATGAACACCATTTCAAAAACTTGGGAAGAAAAGGATTTCAACACAGAATTTTGGGGAAGCAGATTAATGACTATTGTCACATTTTTAGGCTAAGGTGAACCTCTGCTGAAGAAGATGCTTGGTCATGTAGAATTTGCATTGAAGCACCCCAAAAGCTAGAATTTGGGTACTCAGAACTTGCTGTGGATTCAAAGAGGGGAAACCATTGTGGTCCTTAGGGTGTAGCCCAACATACCAAGTTAGAAAGGAGGATTTCATGTCATATACTCTGCTTGAGATGAAAACATTTACATTACATTGCCTTGTTTTGTATCTACCCTTGCTCCCTTCACCCCAGCTCAACTGTATTCTGCTCACAATTCAAAATTCTGAAATCCAATTGTAAGACACATAAGTTCAACCCCCAGACAAAGCAACTTCCTCTACTTCATTGAAGAGCCTGGACAATGGAGATGATTGCTTATCTACTAGGAAAGGAGAGGTGGACAATGAGCTTTATGCTCTCTTCTGACATTTGTCCCCACACAAATGGGTTTTCTGCTTAGTAGTCTCCAAAGAAGAAAAAGAACTTGCCTCTGGTGTCCATTTTCCAGCATGGAGCATTCCTAGAGTCTCCAAGACCTTTTCTCACCCTCAACATTAAGCATGAGAAAGCCTTACGCAAGAGCGAAATCCAAAGTTGATGTCTGCAGTAAGTTACACAGAGTAACTTGTTTACAGAGTTATATCTCTGCTGCTAAACATGCTGTTAATCTTCTATTAGTGTTCCAGAGACGGCCAAACTCCTTCTTGGCTCCTTTATTTCTCAATCATCCAACCAAGCCAGTTATTATTAAATCCACGTCTTCGCCTTTGTTTCTCTTTATAAGATTTATCACTTCCTGACATACGATGTATTTATTGCCACTTTGCGTCAGGACCGACTTAATGGCAGTTGGTGTAGATTGTCTATTTCTATAAACACACAGAATCTCATAAATAAATGTACACACACATAAAAGTAAGCTTTTTGACTGAGGTCAGGGATTTTGCTCTGGCCATCTCAATATTTTCAGTGCTTACAACATTATCTGGCAGGCAGTGAGCATTTAAATGAACGAATATATAAATACTTAATTAATCGACAAATCTATTCCCTTCCAAATGATCTTCTAATAGTTACGATAGCGTCTCATCAGCATAAAGACTGTTTCTTTCGTCTTCATGTACAAGTCAAAAGAATAATCAGCTGACTTTGAAAAGGAGAATTACTCCTCTGATTCCATCCTCCATTGGGAAGGGAAGAGAAGGAAAGACTCTTACTAAAGTTCTTAACTAACCCACAGCTTCCCCACCATCTTTCCCTCCTCACTTTTCAGATGAGTTGATGAAGCATTGAGGCAGTCTTTTGGTAATTTCTGGGGCAGGGGGCGGGGAGAAATAGTCCAATTTTAATTGTTGACTATTTTGCTGCATATTTTTAGAACCAGTGATACTTCTTCCATTTAATCCTTAGCTTTTTAAGTTAGTCAGAGTTCTAGAACTGAAGAAAAGAATTTCACTCAGCATATTACTGCAAATTTGTAAGTACTCACACCATATTTCCCCTTACCAAGTTTTGTGAAGAATGAATGTAGAACTCATATTTAGTTTGTTCATTGTGGAATCAGAAGTGCCTGCCTCAGCTCTTGGTACATTATAAAACAACAACAATGAAAAATCCAACTCACTGCCATCAAGTCAATTCCAACTTACAGTAAGCCTATAGGATGCAGCAGATCTGTCCCTGTGAGTTTCCAAGACTTTGACTTTTTACGGGTATAGAAAGGCTCATCTTTCTCTTGAGGCACAGCTGGCGGCTTCAAAATGCTGATTTTGCAGTAAGAAGCCCAACTCATAACCACTAGGGCTCAGAGTTCAATAAACACAATCTGTCCAGTTTACCTGTGTCACATCATGTGTTAGTCCGAGAACTCCAGAGAAACAAATTAATAAACATCCATATGGAGATAAGAGAAAGGTTTGCATACAAGAGGAATGAAACATTGAGAAAGCAATCCCAAACCAGTCCAGTCCAAGGTCATAAGTATGATATTAGCCCATATGTCTGATACTAGTCTATAAAGTTTCCTTCTGACTCACAAAGCACGTGCAATGACACCAGGACAATCACAGGCCAATGGGTGCAGAGTCTTGTGTATCCAGTGTCAGTAGAAGCATCCCGATGTTGGCAGGGGTCTCCCTATGGCTCCTTGTTTCCAGGGCTCAGGGTCCATCAGCAATATCCAGTGGCAGTAGAAGCATCTCAGCGCTGTTAGGGGTCTCCCCATCACCTCTCAAGCATCTCAGCACTGGCAGGAGTTTCCACGTGGTTTCTCCAGCTCTAGAAGTTTGGGTTCAAATTCTACCCAGATGGCATCATGGCACTGTGATAAGCCCATGTGACTTCTCCAGCTTTCCAGTCTTCAGGAATCAGCATGCTGTCATCTTGTGTCATCAGTGGAGGTCTCCAAGAGACTGAGTCTCTGGTCTTTCATCTCCATGCATACCAGTTATTGCAAGATTTCCCAGAATTCTCAGAGAAAGCCATGCCCACAGAGAGGTCTTATTGGCCGTCTCCAGATTGACAGTCTAGACTCCACCTCTACACATCAATATTGTCCAACTCCTACCAACTTGCTGCCTCATTTTTCTTGTCTCCCCATCACCAACCCCAGATTTAAAAACCTGTGTTGCTTTTAAGATGTTCTCTTAGCTTCTTCTTCATAGGATGAATTAGCAGCAAGGTTCAGCCATCATTCAGGTCAGAAATGGTATACTCAGCACGTTGCTTGCCTTCTGTAATCTCAATGAGCAAATTCTGCCTAGATGACATCATGACACTGGTTTAAAGAGAGGAGCAGTTTAAAAGATGTGTATATATATATATATACACACATCTATCTATATATATATATGTATTTGGCATTTATACACACACAGTAAGAGTTATAAATGTGTTCCAATCAAATAAAGAATTAAAATTCATCCTATGTAACTATCAATTATCATTTAGGGATAGGCAGTTTTGATGAGACATTATTAAATTAGAAATACATTCCCATTTTTTCATGAGTAGGTGGTCAATTTATTTCTGTCATATCATTTAGTTCTTAAGACGTTGGGCCATTGACTGATGTCATTGTCCAAAAACACTGCATAGTATTTAGGAGTTAATACATCTTTGAAATAGCTTTCATTATTCTGTTCCACTGCCACATTCCATTGCACAGAATTATTTGATAAAGGATATCTTTATAGGGTTGGGCCATGGATATCTCCCCCCCCCCCATCCCTTTGGATTAAAAAAGGGCAGTATATCATGAAAATACTGAATTTAATTTGCAATGAGGAGTGAGGAAATGGGAAAGGACCCTGGTGAACTCTGCTCTATGTTACAGATTGCCTCATAAAAGCTTAATCAGGGCCTCATCAACTTACTACCTCAGGAGAGGTCAACTGATACTGATAAAGCAACCCGTCCATTTAACAAGGAAAGTGGTTTGTTTTTAAAGGCAATAAAAATTTATATGTTTATATTTGTCTTCTTAAGTGAGTACAGAGTCCTTTATAACCTCTTTCTCCTATGAATGAGTCAGAGAAGAAGGACGTTTTCCAAAACACTCAGGTACAACAAAGTTGCATCTTGATTAAGGAAGAGTGTCTACATCAGGAAATCACTTTCATGTTTGTTTTCTGACTCCTGGTTCAATGGTCAAGGCATCGGCCTGCAGTGCCATTATGGCTACCATTTATGCTGAGGGTTTGCTCAAGTGTTTTCTGTGAATATTTTCTGCATAAAGCATTCTGCCACCACATATGCTTTCTAATTCCTGCTGTAGAATTGGTTAGAAGAGAGAAAACAGCCAAAACTCAGTCACCCAGACTCTCCGACAAACATAAGCAATTCAGGAGCAGACAAAAAGAAAACTTTCAATAGTCCAAGTAGGAACAATTTGAGGAAGAAAATAAAGTGGCAAAATTCAGTCGTGATGAATTATTATTAGATGTATGAAATGAATATTCACGAGTCCATGCTGACATAAATAAATGATGGGATAAATAAATGGGTGAGGAGACAAATCTACCACGTAGAATAATCCCAAATAATTTAAGGAGATACTACTCCCTTAAGAATATGCTGCATAACCTCCCACTCTTTAGGTGAGGGTTGTGGATAGTGATTTTCTTCCAAACAGCACAGCACCATATGAAATTGGTGTGTGCGTGTGTGTGTGTGTGTGTGTGTGTGTGTGTGTGTGGCGCTTCACAGTGAGTGAAGCATTATCTCAGTTAAGGGATCCCATGATCAAGGTTAACAAGAATGGCTATGTTGTTAATAATGTGATGATAATAGTACTCATCTGTGTGTTCTTTTTCCCAAAGCACATCACCCCAGACTAGTAATAAAAACATCAGACAATCCCAATTGAGTGAGATTTAAAAAAATACCTGACTCGTACTCTGAGAACTGTCAAAGTCATCAAAAACAAGGAAAGTTGAAGAAACTGTCAAAGGCAAGAGAAGCCTAAGGAGACATGACAACTACTTGTCGTGTGGTGTCCTAGATGGGATCTTAAAGAAATCGACATAAAGCAGAGGGACAAGTTAATAACTATCTTTATAAATTCATTAATCATGACAAATGTACCATATGAATATAAGATATTAATAATAGAGGAAACCGTAAAGTGCTGTCAAGTTGGTTCCAACTCATAGTGCCCTTATATACAAAAAAACAAAACTCTGTGCCATCCATGCAGTTGTTATTTATAAGCCTTGTTGTAGCTCTTGGGTCAATCCATTTCCTCCATTCCTCCTTTCGTCCTTAAGGAAGACTCAAATTTACACTGCTCCTCTCCCAATCCTGACATTCTTTCCAGGGACTAGTCTCTCCTGCTAGGAGGTGCAAGGCATGTCTCGCCATGCTTAAATTGAAGGAGCATTCTGAGGGTGCCTCTTCCGAGACAGGTGTGTTTGTTCTTTTGGGAGTCCCTGGTTTGGGTGTGGAGGGTGCAGGAACTCAGTAACATCTGTGAAAATTCAAGTAATCCAAACATTTTAGAAATAAAAACCTTATCAAAAAATTTTAAAGTCTTGTTTGTTTATGTTAATCTGAGAGACATCCATTTAAAAGGTGTATATTTCAAAATTAAAAAAAAATGAAGCAGCTACTAAAATGTCACTGCTTAAATTTGAAAAGAAAGTAAATAAATGCACTCCCGAGTTCATGTTTTTTTGATGGTTGCTTGTGTACTCTCTGATGTCATCTTCGTGGATTGGTTAGGTCAGGGTGGGGAACTTTTTTTTCTGTTCAGGCCTATATTGATATTTATAGCATGACTCATGGGTCATACTAGTTAAGCGTTTAACTAGTTCACCCCTAATGTGATTGCTGAAATGGCTTCTCTTTCACCCGGCATGTGGTGTTAGCTGGTGTTGACAATTTCTGAGACAATTTCTCTAGACCTGACAATAGTATCCCCCACAGTGGGTGTATGCTCTCTATTGCCTCTGATCAGGGAATGAAAGTCATAACCCAGCCTACTGCACCCTGCAGCCATGCAACTGCCAGAGCCCGAAGGAGCTAGAGCAAATCGTCACATGGCAAAGATGACTCTCCCACAACTGACGCATTCCTTTCTTTGTCACCCATCTTTCCCTGGCACCCAAACACCTGCCTGGAATGCATTTCCAGAAGAGTTACCCTAAAACAACCAGAACCCCAATTGCTTCTACCATTCAACATAATTACTTTAAAGATTATTTCTTCTGAGGATTATTTTACTATAAGAGAGACCATTAGGCCTACGGTTTTAGGTGCCACCTGATCTGTCCAAAAGGAAAGTGCATGTTTAGAATGCACAAGAGTTCTAAGGCAGTGGATGTGGCAAATGACAGAATAAGAACAACTTCAAGACTTTCATTTTACTTAGAAATTTCAGATGATCTATCAGCCAATAATATCATTCAGTAACAGAAGAAATGATGGAATAATGTAATCTAATAATAACTGAAGAACTGATCTTCTACTAAAAGTATATTTCCTTTTAAAGGGAATTTTTAAAAAATGCATATTAGAGGTGGGGTAAGTATAGTATAGCTTACTTCCATGGATTCAATTCTGACTCAGAGACCCTAAAGGCTAGAATAGGACTTATCTTAGGGTTTCTAGGACTATGAATCTTTTTTAAAAATCATTTTCTTGGGGGCTCATATAATTCTTATCACAATCAATACATACATCTATTGTATGCAAACTGCATTTGTACATTTGTTGCCATCATCAGTCTCAAAACTTTCTCCTTCAACTTAAGCATTTGGTATCAGCTCATTTTCCCATCCTTCCCCCCTCCTCTTCCCTCATGAACCTTTGGGACTGTAAATCTTTATGGAAGTAGAAAGCCTCATTTTTTTTCACAGGAGCAGCTAGTGGGCTCAAATTGTTGTCCTTCTGGTTTGCATGCCACCAGGGCTATTACCTGTGTGTACAGTTCATACTAAAATACCACAATGATCCAACGTGTTACGTTGGGTCATCCACAGTCTGTATACTGCCTAATCCCTCTCTCCTCTGGTTCTTAAAACACAAGCCCCATTCGCTCTCTCCTGGTTTTGTTTGTTTGCTTGTTTCTGTCTCTTTCTCAACATTTTCCCTATAATTTTATTCATTACTCTTAGATTAGTTTCTATAACAACTATTATGTCTGTTACTGTAATCCTAGGAAATATGGATGAATGATTTAAAAGGACAAGGATTTGTTTGATCAGAGGTCTAGAGACCAGTAAAAATTCAGAGTTCTCGTCAGGCCATGATTTTGCCAAAGATTCAAACCATTTCCTGTACCTTCTGGTAATGTACTTGTGTCTCCACTCAAAAATATACTGTAATTCCAATGCTGACTCCATTATTACATCACCTCAATTTTTCTCCTTCTCTGTCTGTCTCTTTTCTCGTAGTAAAACAGACAGATTGAATTAAGGTCCACGCTCTTTCAGTGTGCTTTATTCACATGACAAGGAGTCTGCTGCAACCCACAGCGACCCAATGTACAACAGCATGAAACACTCCCGGAATAGGCACCATCCTCATAATCGCTCCTATGCTTGAGCCATTATTTCCACCACTGTGCCAAACCATTCTGTTGAGAGACTTCCTATTTCTTACTACCACTCAATTTACTAAGTATGGTGTCTTATTCCAGGGACTGGCCTTGCCTGACAAGAGGTCGAAGGTATATAAGAAGTCTTACTAGCCTTCTTTTCTTTCTGAGAAGCAGTCTAGCTGTACTTCTTCCAATACAGATTTGTTTTTACTTTTGACAGTTCTGGTCCTCTATATTCTCTATACTCTATATTCTCTATACTCTATACAGTATATTCTCTATACTCCATATCCATCAGTTCTTCCTCTGTCCATATTCAATGTCCAGCTTTCACATACATATGAAGCAATTAAAAATATCATGGCTTGGGGCAGGTGTGCCTGAGTTCTCCAAGTAACATCGTTACCTTTCAATACTCTAAAGAGCATCGTGTACAGCAATGCATCTTTCAAGCTCTTGACTGAGGAGCCGAACAAGACATATCCTTGCCAATTTCAAACTTTTCTCCATTTATTGTGATGTTACTGATGGGTCCAGTTGTAAGGAATTTGGTTTTCTTTACATTGAGTCATAATCCATACAGCAGGCTACCATCTTTGGTGTTCATCAGCAAGTGTCTCAAATACTCTTCATGTTTAGCAAGCAAGGACATGTCATCTACATCTATTGGTAAACTTCCCTCCAATACTGAAGCCAAGTTCTTCTTCATATAATCCAGTTTCTCAGATGGACTACAGTTTGACTACATGTTAATCTAACGGTTAACATGTTCAAGGACACCCTTGTGAACAAAGTCATATTCACAAATGCCAGTGTTTAGGACTACTCCATACATTTGCAAGACTACATTTCAATCCACAACAAGTATCTTTCAAAATCTGGCCATTTCCTAGCTTGGGATTTGGTAGATCAATGACCAGGAATGCAGAAGGGCTTGTAGAAAACAGAAGAAAAGAGCAGGAAGTTTGAAATACAAGAAAAAGGAAAGGGAACAGAAAATAAGGAACAGAAGAGCCAAATGATACAGCCTGTGGAATTATCTGAGTGTCTTGTTTTTTGCTCAAGGTACTATCACAGACTTTGATTCCTTCTGCCAGAAGCTCTTTGTGAGTTCAAGTCTGCAGGATTTATTTCTGGGTCATGACCAGCTCTCTCTGACCATCTTGGACTGGCCTTTTTTTGACTAAACAATGCTAATCCACCACCTGCCCTTTCCTAGCTAAGACTGTTGGTCAAGCCTGATCTGAACTTGTCCATCACTAGATTTTATGAAACTACCAAATAAACAAGTATCGGGCATTTGGCACTGGCATCACATTTTCATAACCCTGTTTTCAAGAGAAATCGGAAAAGCCTATCTTGAGTTTTCTGTAGTCTTTTAAAATTATGCTGACAAAAATTAAGCAAAAACGCTAGACTTATGTGATCTCTTTTTCCCCCACAATCAAATGACAGCAACCAGAACATGAACTAGAAGTATTTTACAATACTTACTATAGTTATGCATTCTCTTTACATATAGCAAAATAAATTAATCTTATCTTTCTGAAATTTTAGGTTCATGTGGTCATAAAAGAACATTAGCCCATTCATTTAATGGAATAGTTACAAATTAAGAAAAAATGTGAGAGCAGAAATGAATAAAGAGAATAGGCAATAAGGGGATTGAATCTTTTTACAGAAGTTGAACAAATCACCCCACTATTGCCCTCAGTTCTAATTCTGAGTTACAGGGATACTTAAGAAATTGGCTTTTAATAATGAATCATGATAAACCTGTTTTTTAATTATATAAAGGTAAAATAGATACAGTGTTAACTGTGCTATAGAAGTAAGTTGATCACTATGAATAATCATTTGTAAGAATGTTTTATGCTTTTAAAATAAATTTCTGAGTCCTAGCTAAAATAAACATCTGACTTTTATTTAAGTTTTGAAAATATGATCTTGTGCATTCAAATACTTATAATTTACTTTTTGCCTTTTTAATTAAAAAGCAATATATTATGTAACCAGCTCCCAATGATCCATACTTGGAAATCTCACATTGACAATTCTTTGTAGAAACATTTAATCCTGGTCTAGTTTGCTCCTGCCACCCACTCTTGGGCTGCTTCCTACCGCTGTCAATTGGCATATGCTTAAGGAATGCAAACAGATTTTAATGTTATTTTCAGTAAAGCATTAACAGGAAGGTAAACCTCCCAGGGAAAAGTCACATAACATATTCCAAAGTCAAATAGAACACGATTTCAGATTATTGAAACCACCATAGACAGATAATTGAGAATCGACTACACAACTGTGTTCATAAATGATGTACCATGCGTGATTCATAGGAAAAAATGATTTCTAAACTATAAATTAAACTAAGGGCACCAGAACGTAGTGTGAAAGCAGTGGGCCTCCATAAAAAGGGACCCGGAGCCGACAAACGTTTTTACTTTCTCTTTCTTCATGAGAACATGAAGTTTTAAATGATATTCAGCTAGAAGCAGATGAAATTATAGCTCTCAGACACTTTATAATTCTGAAACAGATATGTGATTGATTGCAAGGTGGCATCGCTGCTGGCAGTTTTTGTCGGCGCATTTTGATGATACTGTTTCTTAGGTGAACTTCAAGTACATCGGTGACACACAAGGTGTTCCAGACACAGGGAAGGATTTTGAAGCTAATAATTTATGAGAGCTTTTGGAGCAAGTTACTAGGTTGGAGTCAGGAAAGGGTTATCTATTTTTAATCCGAGAGGTTTTCTGGAGGTGTATTCTGTTTACCTGCTCTTATTCTGCTGTAAACAGCGATGCAAAAATGCAAACATAGGCAGATCTCCTTTTAAAACAGTGTGTCAGCCACCTCACAAGGGTTCCCATCTGAAATGCTTTCCCTGCTGATTGGTTTGGCTGATAAAAAGAGAGGGCCGAGGAAGGAAGGGACCTCAGGTGGGAATTCCATCAAGGGGCAACAAAGTAAATTTAAAGATTTGTCTGAAACTAGAGGTTTGAGGATTTCCTCTAATCCAGAATTTATTGAATTTCTCATATTTCTACTTTAATTGAGAAAATTAGTAGATTTTACAAAACATGATATTGTTAAAAGTTTTTTTATTAAGAGTCTGTAAATGCAAAAGTGGTATGAGACACTTACTCACTGCATCCAGTCAAGGCTGACTCTGAGCCAACCCTGTGAATTTCTGAGACTAGAGAATTATCAGTCTTTCTCCCACTGCTGGTGGTTTTGAACAGCTGAACATGTGGATCACAGCCCAACAGTGTGTAACCACTATCCCACCAGGGCTATTTGTTATGAAATAATAAAGATCTAAATCTCTCTCTCTCTCTCTCTCTCTCTCTCTCTCTCTCTCTCTCTCTCTCACACACACACACACACACACACACACACACACACACACAGGAGTGCTTTGGGTAATGTTACATTTTCAGAATCTGCTGAATGGTGCATGTACCAACATTAAGTAAAGAAGTGTTTCTTTTGTTAGGGGGGGGGGCATCGCTGCCCTCTGGTGGGAGTGGGAGGCCCAGCCTTGCTCCTGGAGAGTTGCTGCTGGATGTGAACCTCTGAGCCAATGGGCCGCAGTCCTGCACTCAACCACTACGCCACCAGGACTCAGCCCAAGAAATGCTTTTGTAATGTGATACGTTTTGAATGTTACAACTGACAAAGCATGTCATGCATTTAAGTAGATCTTAACAAAAAAAAAAATCCAGACTCACTGTCATGTAATTAAAGCTGACTCATAGAAGTCCTATAGGCCAGGGTAGAACTGCCCCTATGGTTTTCTCACATTGTAACTCTTTACAGGAATAGAAAGCCCTCTCGTTCTCCCATGGAGCAGCTGTTAGTGTTAAATTGTTGACTTTTCAGTTAACACCCCAGTGTAGAACCATTTAGACCAAGAGGGGGTCTAGACATATTATTCAATCATTTCCCATTTTTTAAAATTTTCTTAATTTCATGCTATTTTGTATTTGCTGGATTGGAAGATGGCTATAAATATGTGATTCTCTGTTGTTATTTGTTTAGGCTGCTGACATTGTCAGGAAAGCGTTCGGACTGCTAATAGCAAGATGAGCTGTGTAAAACAAACAAACAAACAAACAAAAACTTCCAGTCACTATTTGGGAAAAAGAGGAGGTTGTCTGTTTGTGTAAAGATATACAAGCTCAGAAACTCTCTGGACAGTTGGTATGAGTTAGATAGCTGTACAGTTTTTTCTTTGTTTGATTATTTTTGCTTTTTTTAAAAGTTATTCTCATGCACAATGAAGCCCCACTAAGATACCCTAGTGTCCTTTAGAAAATAGTGTGCAGTGAATGACTGCGATGATGGTACAAGCCATGCCTGTGATGGCCGTGGCTGGCCTTTTTCACATTTTCATTTCAGTGGCCAAGACCAAGTTCTATGCATGGGCTGCAAATCGACTTTTCAGATGACAATCTGTTGCTTGTTCATTGTCTCTGCAGGTTTGTCCATTTAAGCAGCCTCATTCAGGACAATGCATATCTTTTTCTTTCATGAAACTGTTGTAGCTTCTTTTCTTCCCCTTATACCTACTGACTCATCCAGAACTTCTTTACAGGATGTAATAGCATGTGCTCATATGAAGCTTTATGATCATCAGGGAAAATAGTCATTTTTGTAATTAATTTCTTATTAAAGACATTTAGCGCAGTAAGAGTATTTCTGTGAACAGGCTAATCTACTTGTTTGGCATCTTAGACATGTTTAGGTCTAGGCAGACAGTGGTTGAATGCTACATTCTGTATGATTATTAGTTTGGGTTTTTTCCTCCAAGCATCTCTAACCAGCCTTCAAGGTAGTTTTTTTCCTTTTGTCTCCCTGCTTCCCACTGTATTTTCCCTACATACAGCAATAGTCTCTTAGCAATCCACACTCAAAGTTTTTGTCACCTTTCAGTCCTTCCTCCCTTTTGCCATCCTTCTTATTTTACCAAATATTGTCAGTCTTTTCTCAGAACTCTGTTTCAAACCATTGCTTCTTTTCTACTACCAACTACAACCACTTATTTAAAAATATTCACAACCATCATATAGAATTGCAATTCTTCATCAGAATAGTATTTTCAATCATTTATTCCTCAGTAACATTTTCAAAAGGTTTTTTGTTTTTTTTAAAGATTGTTTTATTTAAGATTGCCTTATAACAATCCATACATCAATTGTATCAAGCACATTTGTACATATGTTGCCATCATTATTTTCTAAGCATTTAAGTATTATTTGAGTCCTTGGTATCAGCTCTTCTTTTTACCTCTTCACCCCGCCCATCCAACTGACCCCTTGGTAAATCATAAATTATTATTATTTTCATATCTTACATCAACTACTCTCTCCCTTCCTTGAGGTTTCTTCCCCATTCCTCTCCCCACCTTTCCCCCACCCTCCTGGTATCACAGCTCTCATTTCTGTTTCTGAGGGGTTTATCTGACCTAGATTCTGTGTGTCCTGAACTATTATCTTTATATGTGTACAAACTTCTGCCTAACCTGCAGTGAAAGGTAAGATTGGGGTCATGATAGTAGGGGTTGAGAAAACCTCATGGAACCAGAGGAATGCTGTTTGTTCCATTCATGCTATACTTCACCCTGATTGACTCATCCCTTCCTTATGGTCCTTCAGTGAGGGGATATTCCATTGTCTATAGAAGAGTTTTGAGTCTCTACTCTGGCACACCCTGTGGCAGTCAATAATCTGTGTCAATTTCAGCACTGGAAGTGGAGTGGAGTGTAGGAGTGTAGGAGTGGAGTCTAGTCTGTCAATCTGGAGATCGTTAATGTGGCCTCTGTGTGGGCATGGCTTTCTCCTGAGAATTCTGGGAAGTCTCACAGTATTTCCCAATTGAAGGAAAGAGACTTGACTCAGTCCCTCAGAGATTCTCTACTGACAAGATATATGGCAGCATGATCATATGACTCTGAATCCTGGAATTGGAGGAGTCAGAGGAGAAACCACATGGGATTACCCTGATGGAACCAGATCTCTGAAGCCAAAAAGGCTACAGAGAGACCCCTGCCCTGCCAGTGCTTCTATTGCTGCTGGATACACCAGACTCTGCACCCACTGACCTTTGATTGTCCTCGTGTCATTGAACATGCTTCATGAATCAAAGGAGACTTTATAGACTGGTATCAGACAGATGAGCTAATATGAGAATGCTTTCTCAATATTCCATTCTTCTTGTATATAAACCTTTCTCTTATATACATATGCCTGTTTATGGATTTGCTTCTCTAGTCTACTCGGACTAGCACTGCCACCCCCATTCTCACCAATATGGTTTTTTGTTTGTTTGTTTCTTTGTTTGGGGTCTTCAAATACCTGTTACCTGATCCTGTGGACACTTCATGATCACAACTCATGATCACACCTCATGATTGGTGTGTTTCTTTCATTTGGGCTTGTTGCTTCTCTAAATTGCTGCTTGTTTAATTTCAAGCCTTTAAGAATCCAAATGCTTACATCTTTTGATAGCCGGGCACCATCAGCTTCCTTCACCACATTTGTGCATGCATTTTGTCGTCAGTGATTCTACTAGGAGGGTGAGCATTATGAAATACTTCCTCTTAAAAAAATGAGCTTATTAACAAGTTGAGATCTTTATCCTTTTTTCCATATTTCTAGGGGAGAAAGATTGGTGCTTCAATCGCAGCAGCCGTTCCTTAATAGAACAGGCACTCATAAAGATTGCTCTCATAAAGATTACAGCTAGGAAACCCCATGAAGAGGCTCCATTCTGTCATATGGATTTGCTCTGAGTTGGAAGTGACCCCATGGAAAACAAGTGCAACAACAATGGAGTAGAGTGGGAAAAGCACAGTCTTTGATGGTGAAATGCCATAGGATTTTACTCTGACTATGCAAATTGTATCACTTATGCTTTTCATAGCAAGTTATCTAATTGTCAATAGGGGTGCTGAAAGAGAAGTTCAAGGGTTACCCTTTGAGTTATGATTACCACATCCAATCAAATTTGCCTTAAGCAGCCTTAGAATGTCTGACACCTGTTAAGTGCCTGTTGTTGAAGTTGTGAGTTCCCATCAACTGATTTGTGATGACTCATGTACAGCAGAATCAAACACTATTCAGGCTTCACTATCCCCATGATTGATTGTGGATCAGACTGTTGTTATCCTTAGAGTTTCATTATTTGGAGGGATAAATATCAAGACTTTATCTTACTTCTTTATTTTACTTTATTTTACTTCTTCTTAGTGTGCCTAAACCTAGAACAAAGGTAAGAATACTACCACTGAGTCATCAATGTCTTATATGAAGTGCTTAGTGAATGGTAAATCTTAAAAGAAAAAAATTCACTTTTTGTGTGTGAAGAGTTATATTCTAATGCCTGTCCTCCAAATTTCAAATATCTAATTTTTATTTGATTTACTGAACTCTTTCCTTTTGCCTAATTACTTATGTTGTGGAAATTTCTCTCTGGGACTCCCTCTTATCATTTCACATGTGAATCTGAATGAAGATCTAAACAGGAAACATAACAGAATTCTTTTGAAGCACCTGTCCTCAAGAAGAGGATAGGAATACTTTCCCCCCCCTTTAGTGTCTGTGTTTAAAAATCGGGGCCATTACTTCCACTGATTCCAAAAGAACCATACATTTGCATAAATAAGAAGGAAGAGTAGGTATGATCACCAATGAAACACATTATCTTAAAATGGAAATCAGATGGAGAAGTGGTAATTTGCTTATCAGAACAGAGGACACTATAACCAAAAGCTTTAGGGAGTGGGACACAAAGTGAACCAAGGCAATAAGCCCCAGAGAACTCAAAACAGGATTAACAATTGGAAACATTTAAGTTTTGTAGTTTGAAAACTAATTCAAAGAACAATTAGACCATGGAGTGTGACTTAAGAGGATGACTTATGTGAAAGTTAATATTAGCATTAATTTTTAAACTTCCTTGATTTAGAATCAAGGTAAAAACCAAAGTATATTGAGAGCCCCAAAGATGGTGGATGTTTATATACTCCTGGGGAGGTACCCTGGGAAGGCTGATATCTATGTACTAGGCTAATGGTAACATGGGTATGTTCATAATCCCCATCCTCTCCAATAATATCAAAAGAATCCAGGATCCTCCCGTCTAATTCTTCTCATTGAACACCCACATCTCCTCCATCCCCTTTGTCCACAGTTCTACCCTAGAAGAGGTAGGTAGCCAGAGGTTCTTTCTGGTGCCTACCCAGTAGAAACTGATGTTGATGACAAATGGTTACTGTAGGACTAATAGGGTACAACTATTGCTGGGATGAATGCTTCCAGTTCTCTTTATTCTACACTGGAACCATATGAATGTTGAATCATGTTCTGTTCATCATCATTAACATTTTATTTTCTCTGCTTGAATGGCACTTTAACTGTGGCTCTTGTGGAGCAGAGGAAATGGTATGAGGGCCACATGGGATCTCCTCTGACAACATAGAGAAAACAGGGATCCATCTCCTTATCTGCCCAAGGATGCTTCCTCGGAGACAGAAGTCAACCATGGCTACTGAGTTATAGATTATTAAAATGACCCTCCCAGACAGAGTTCTTTATCTGGTTATACTCCTAGAGTTCAGTTTTAGAGGGCCTTCCCTACTGTCCTAATGGACAAGGTTAGGGTTGAATGTAGACATATGGAGGGTATGAACCAAACACACCCTTTGTTTCCTTGGGGTCATCTTCAGCTCTGCCTTAGTAAACATTATGACTTAAGAGGCTATCCTTCATTACTGGGAGGAGGTAACTATATCGCGGTACCACTGCCCAGTTTCCACACAGATCACCTCACCCGTAAAGACAGAGTGCTTTTTTCAGATTCAACTTTGATGGAAGCAACATGACCGGCTGGATTTGTTTAGCTTCTGGGTCTGGAATCTGCATTTGGCTCCCCTCTGCCTGGCCTTTGGATTTTGGACTTAATGCACAACCACATGAGCTAGTCCCTCAAAGTTTGTTTTTTATAAAATAAGTCATTTTATTGGGGACTCATTCAACCCTTATCACAATCCATACATCTGTCTATTGTGTCAAGCACATTTGTGCATTTGTTGCCATCATCATTTTGAAACAGTTTCTTTCTACTTGAGTCCTCCCACACCCTCCCTCCCACATGAACCCTTGTTAATTTATAAATTATCATTATTTTTTCACATCCCACATTGATTGTTTCCCTTCACCCACTTTTCTGTTGTTTGTCTCCCTGGGAGGGGGTTATATATAGATCATTGTGATTGGCTCCCCCTTTCTCCCCCTCCTCTCCACCTTCCACTTACCCTCCTGCTATTGCTACTCTCAGTACTCATCCTGAGGGGTATTTCCTCAAAGTTTTGTGAGTTTCTATGAGATATTGCAGCAGATCTTAAAATCTGGAGATGTGAGAGAAGATGTAGAGGAGCAGCAAATTATTTCATGTGGTTCTTCTAATCAAAGTCTGTAAGTCTCACCAAATGATCCTTTCCTACATAGGCCTGGGAAGAAAATAGGTGAAGCTACTGATATGATTAAACCATGAGTAATTTGGACAGTACCTCCAGGTGTACCACCATGCTGCATATAACATGAGCCCTCTAAGAAAGAGGAGAGGGATCTCATTTCAAGCAAGAGACAGGAATCTACTGAACCAAAGATTCCTGTACAGTGAACCTCTTGGATCCAGAAGGCACCCATAACCCCAAAAAACAGCAACACAACCAGGAGCCAGAGCATGGAACAGAGTGTTCAGATTTGTACTTCACAGGGCTAGTGAAGCTGACTGATTTTGTACGGATAGCTGGCTTGTGGAGTGGATGCCTTTGGGCACTTAAGTGGGGAAGTTGAGTTCACTATCTATGGAACTGGAGCTGAGTGCCTTGAGGATGAGGTTTGTCAGAGTGGGGTACCCTTGGACACTGAATTCAGGGAGCTGGGTGTGCAGGCCCATGGAGACTGAGCATAATGCCTTCAGATTGAAGCTTATAGAGGAGTGGTGTACCCCTTAGAGCATTTATTAGCAGACCTGAATGAGCTTTGTAACATGTCTTGACATACAACTATAACCTGAATATTTCTCACTAGCATGATAAGTTATTAATTTCTATAATCAACTCTTTACTCATAAATTTTGTCTGTGAAATCTATGTAGCCATCACAATGGAGACTAGAAGTCAGAGAGATAGAATACAGCAAACTAATTAAGACAACGCAATGTACTCAAGGGAGGACGAGGCAAAAATGGAGCAGAATAGCCTCTTGGAAGAGCTGAACATTTGGGAAATAGTCTCCAATTGCTTGGGACTAGTCTGGTATTAATTCCTCAAAAAATAAATGGCTGCCTCAAATCTACTCTCAAACTTCCTTTATCCTATTCTGATAACAAATGTGCCACCCCCAGGGCATTCTGTTTCTCTTGTTATGTTTGATTATCCACTGCGATGGTCATACAGAACTCACTCACAATACTCACAAGGGTGATGATTTATTAGGGAATGTCAGCATCAAAAAACATTAAGATATAATCCTTTTGTCAGCAGCATATCTTCAAAGTCATGTTGACAGGCACATCTCTTGCTGCCTTGCAGTTATATGACTCCTTGACCTCTGTGCCGCTCAGGCAATTTATTACAAAGGTACTTCAGCACGGATAAATGCTCACAGGGCACCCAACAGTGTAGCTAACCTCCTGCCCAAAGGCACACACCTTTCTCTCCTTCTTGGGGCCCAGAAGCCCACCATTCTGTTTTACTGCCTGTGTAGACTGATTCTTTCTCATAGTCTCTGCTGCTGCCAGGATTCCTTCTTGGTGGTCTCTTCTGTTGCCCCCCTGTTTCAAACAATCTTAACTCCTCCTCCTTCTAGTCATGGGATCCTCTGCTACTCCTTCTGAAGTAGCGCCTTTTCAGTGAAATGGCAAAAGTGAGCAATTCCCACGTTTGAGTCCTTTACATTTTTTCCAATCCTTCTGCCCGGTCATTGAGCACAAGTTTCAAAGACTCAGTCTAGATCAGAGGTGCTCACGATTTTTCAGCATGTGAGCTACTTATAAAATGATCAAGTCAAAATGATCTACCAACTCCTAAATGCAAAGCATGTTTATTTTTATTTACTTGTGTATCATAAATACATTGAGAATTCCTTATATGTACAATGTATGTTTATGTACCTTGCATAACCACATGAGTCCATATTGCACGACACAAATAACTATGTACATTTTCTGTCATTACCTGAGTTTACTCTGATGATTTACACAGAATGGAATGAGCCAGGGATGCATAGTCCAGACAGTAGCTGCTGATAGCCAGCCTCAAACACATTTCCAAATGATAATCAGTCATGGTGAAACAGTACTTGAACTTACTGATCTTTATGTGGGAAAAGGCTGACACATAAATAAGTAGTGTCAAATAATGCAGTCAAAGAAGTAGCACATTTTTTCAGGTTTGGGTGCTTACTCTCTGGGAATAAGTTCCAGAACTGCGCATACTCTCTGGACTTCAGCTGAATGTCGACTTGGAGTGTCGAAATCTCCCATTCCATATGAAAGTGATACTTTTTTGTCTTCTTTCTTGGTCCAGCCTCCCCACTCATTTTGTTACTCTTTTTTACATTTAAGAGAAATAAACCAAAGTCTGAAAATCGGTGATAACTTGTCAGTTTTGCTGCACTTAGCACAGTTGTTTGTGTATGCATTTGACACCTAAGATTTCATATGATTGGCTCTGCTACCTGTAAATTAAGTAGCAGTATTGATGATAGACTTACATCTGGTTTTTTAATGTCATGAGATATACCCACACTATACTTGTGATCAACTAGTAGATGACGTTTTACATATTGAGTGCTCCTGGTCTAGACAGAAGGGCTCTAGGAAAGCAATTTCATGTTAATGCAGGGACTGAGCTATTCAGAGCTGCCATATACATACCTTCTTTCCTTTCTCAGTTCATGTTTGAACTCTTCATATTCATCTGTCATGGTCCATGTTCAGCCAGCTCTCCCTGGCATATATTTGTTTCTGGGTGAGTATTTGTTTTATATATATACATATATACACAAATATAGATATCCATGGTTCACGTGACATTTTTATGTTTTAATTTTTTGAAAGTTTTGCACCCTAAATTATTAAACCATGACCTATCTTATTCTGGGAAAGCTCTTGTGACCCTCACTTCCTCAACAAAGATCTCACAAATCTTACTTTGATTAATCTAGTTCACATATTCCCTGTGGGACATGGGCAGAATCAGATACTTCTTGGTGTAACCTTGGGCAAAAGGAAAATCTTGTCCTGATTTTCTCAGTTTATAAAATAAGAAAGCTAGATTAGAGCGTCTATAAATATCTTTGAGAAGTGAATTTCTCTGATTCTGGTACACCTGATACTCAGATGCGATTCAAAACACACGCACATTTTTTTTTCTTTTGACAGCTTAAAGCTATAATGCATATAATGTGTCTCGTCAGCATTCCCCATGGTGACAGAAGGGCTTGGGGTTCATTTTGCACTTCTGGTTTTCCCAATAATGTGTTAGGTCACACTTTCAATTGACTAAGAAATGTGGTAACCTAAACAAAAGAGTCACAGTGCAGAGGAGGCAGTACATATGAATTGATATTTTTCAAAATAAGTTTAACTAGAATGTCCATAGAAAAGACTACAAGATTATTTATTTGAAACGTATTCCCCCTAAGATGGGATTTAGATGATAAATAAAATAATCTGAATTGAAATAGTTTTCTTTTGAAGAATCTGTGTTTTAGCTTTTGCCATTCTTCAGATTTGGGCATAATAAATTTCTAATGAAGACTGGAGAATGATGGTGTTGGAGAAGCTTATTGACTATAGCATACACTGTCAAAAGACCTGTGTGTCTTGGAAGAAATGTAGCCAGAGTGCTTCTTAGGGGACAAAGGTTGACACGACTTTGTCTTATGTACTTGGGGCATGTTACCAGAAGGGCCCAGTCCCTGGGGAAGAAGATGTAACACTTGATGTTGGGGATGGTGAGTCCATCTGTGCAAAAAGAAGACCTAAAAAGGGTGAAATGACCCAATGGCTGCTGCAACAGTGTCAGACACAGCAACAATTTTGAGAAGACCAGGGCGGGGCCGAGTTTCCTCCTGTGGGACCTGGAGTCACCATGAGGCTGAACCAGCTGACTGGCCTGTGTCCACATCTGCAGAGTCGACTCTTGTCATTTATCTAACTAGCTTAGTGAGCCACTTGTTCTTGTCTCACTGACGAGCTAAACAAGTGGAATCTTTTGTAAAGGAATTCTTGGAATTATTCTAGCAAAATAACTAAGAAGATGCTCTAAAACCATTTTAATGTTCTAGTTGTACACTAACAAATCTACACACACACGGAGGGTCTAACAAGAGGGAAGATTTAAAATTGCATACGGTCATTTTAAAGGCAAACAGTAAAGCTTGCAGGTTACCTTGGGCAGACTGCTTTAGGTACCTCCTCCTCCTTCTCAGCTTCTGCTAGTCGGTGCCTCTTGTGGTGTGCAGTGACAGAAAAGAGCTCCAATTCTGCCTTGTTGTTCCCGTGCCCTTCTTCTCACAGTGTCTGTCTCTCCGTCTCTTTCCATTTTAAGGGAATCTCAGAGGATATTGGGATTCATGCCGTTCTAGTATGACCTAGTGGAAACTAACTGATAATACCTTAGTTAATAACTGAGAAGACCCTATTTTTAAAAACCACTATATACAGAGGTACAGGTGGTAGAACTTCTAGCTATTTATTTCATAGGAATGCAAATCAATCCATCACATTATTTTTTTTTAAATTCAGATCTATAGTTTGATGGTGGTGAATTGTTCATGCTAAAGTTGATGAAGGTGAATTATTGACACTGAGCTTTCTAATGCATAATCCCATTGATATGATGATAGGTAGAGATGCATACCAGGCAGAGGATGGTGGACTGACTGATGTGAAAAACTCACCATAATACCAGCATGAGGTCACAGAAGGAAAAGGAGGAGGGTATTTAATGAGAGCCTCATATATTCTGTAGGCTTTTATATGACACTAGATTTATTCTTTAATATTATCTCACCTTCATAGATAAATAGAGTCTTCGAAAGGTTATGTAATTGTCCTTATATTATGCATGGCTTTGACAAGGAGTACTAGAATGTAGTTTGGATCTAACACAAATGACAAAATCTATTGCAAGATGCATATAATGTAATACAATTAGTATACTTTTCATTAAACATCATCACTATGTTTCATCAGTACTTCCTTGAGCTTATCTTCCATTGCAGTTCAGAAGATCAGCACTATGAAGTGTTTCAGAGTCACCACATTAATTAGAGGTTAATTCTATCTATGGACAATAGGAAGTGTATTTATTTATTATTTATTTATTTTGGGGGGCATCACTGCCCTCTGGTGGGTATAGGAGGCCCAGTCTTTCTCCTGGAGAGCTGCTGCTGGATTTGAACCGCCAAGCCAGTGGGCCGCAGTACCGCACACAACCACTACACCACTGGGGCTAAGCCCTGATTTATTTTTATAAGATTGCTCAACACATATGAAAGATTGTCTTTGGGGTGTCAGGTTCTGATGGTCTGTTTCTATTCTTTCTTAACAGAAAGACATTCTTAAAAATTGCTATTGAGTTCCCTCACCTTAATTATCAGCAGGATGGAGAAAGCATGCATTTGTTTCTTGAAGACCAAAACAAACTTGGAATGAGAATGCATACTGAGAATGAGCATTTGTTTTTGTAGCTGTAATTAGTAAAAGTTTTTCTTGAAATGAATGTTACACAATTTATAAAAGATACAGACTCAGAGACTGAAAAACGCTTACGGCAAGTACACATGATCATGTTTAACGTGGACTGGTGCTCAGGCCTTCCTAGAAACATGTTTTGATCCCTTTTGATCACACTAATAATACACTATGAAGCGTTGCTCTGCAGGACATAGTTAAAGCGTATTTGAGCTTTGGAAACCACTGGCACTTTCCTGGGGGCAAATATCAGAACATTTTTATTTTTATCTCAATCACTCCAGAAAACTTCATGGTGAACAGTTCCTGTCAGTGATACAGGGCAATTGCTGTCACAAATAGAATTTGAAAAGAGATGGCCTAAATAGTCAATATACTGTGCTGGGAAATGGTGAATAAAAAGATTCAGTGGTAAATGTTTAAACTTTCCTTGAGCTAAAGTTTCTGGTTTTGTTGCAAATTAGGCAGTTAGTACATGTTTTTGTCCACAGCCTTCCCTGTAAGTACAACAGAGTAGTTTTAAAATATATATTCAAGATGGTTTTCTGTCACACCAGTTCAAAGATTTGGACCATAAATTATTTGTGCATATATATGAGCAAGTGTGTGTGAATTTATTTGAATGCAAAGAACTGTATACATATTTTTCTAAATTTTACATAGATGTTTATGTACAAAAAGAGTGATTTTATTTCTAATGTAAAATATCAGATAATAGTAGGTATATTTTAGCAAATACAGAGAAAATGTGATACAGAAAGTTTTTCTAAACTTATTTTTTAAAGCAACATAAATCATACAAGATCTTTCAAGTAGTCAAATTGGCAAAAAAAAAATGTTCTTTGAGAGACTACCACAGTTATTTATTTATTTTTCCCTAGTTGAGAATGGAATGATTAAGTATGTTGAAAAAAAAAACAGATTAAAATATATTACAGCAGATTATCTTGTAAGCATTTCCTGTGTCATTATTGTTAACACTATCTGTCCAATATCTCTTTCTTTATTGTTTTGAAAGTAATGGAGCAATGGAACGCTGATTTGCTCTTATATGCAAAGGCTCTAATCCCCGATTCAGAGTCATCACTGGTTCCTCCCATAAGAGCTTCCTCAAAGCACTCATGAAAGGCCTGTCAGGGCTTGTAATGATTTTCTATAAACCAAAAGCTTCTATGAGTTATTATTTTGAGAATGTGCCATATCACAAGCTATAGCTTTAGCTGTATATGTTTTCTGCATTCTTAGTCACTCGGGGGGAAAGGACTTTATTATTATGTTCCTCTCAATGGTTGAGAAGAGAGAGATTTACTGTATAAAAGATTAAGAGAGAGAAAAAGAAATTGTGGGAGCAAGAGCAAAAAGAAGGCAGTGAAATTACTTTCTTAGCACATATTTCAAAGGCATTGAAAATATTTCTTTATTTAAATTTGGCTAGTCAAAGCAGTTTTATTTATCATCAATTTGCCAGTTCATTTGGTTCCATAATAGAGAGAGATCCCCACGTTTATGCATTGTCATAATACACACACACACACACACACACACACACACACACATACACCTTCTTTGACGATCCTAAAAGAGGCTCATGCACCTTGATGTCTACCCTCTCTCATTCCTATTTATTTCCCTGATAGACCAAAAGATCTTTATAGAAATCATGTTTGACTTTGGCCTTACGGATTCCGGGCTAACTTTGGTTTTTAGTTTTAGTTCCCCTACCCACCCCACCCCCTTTGGGCATTAGTTTGCTCCATTTTGTGTGTGTGTGTGTGTGTGTGTGTGTAGTGGTTTTCAATTAGCACAGCCTAGATATCCTAAAGCCTGAAGATAAAAATTTTAGATCAAATTTTTGCTCCTCAATCTAGGAAGTCAGATTGCTCTTCTGATAATATATATATATACACACACATATGCATAAATATGGTACATATATACAATATCATTATATATATAATGAAAACTCTATCCAGGTACAGTGTTCATCTTTTTCAATTCAATGGGGCATATGATAGATAGGCTTCCTCTTCTATGTACTTTATAGTTGATATGCTTTCAAATAACCAGGCAAATTAATGGCCATGAATAAAAACATTTGGAGAAGAAACAAAGGAGCTGACATAGAGGTTCTCCTTGTACATTCAGAGGGGCCATAAGTAGAGTGGCTTATTCATACGCCTAGAACATTGTAGGTCTTCAGACTCAGGCCCGTTTATTAACTTCATAAATCATACTTAAGGGACTGTCTTGGTTTCTCAGTCCCTCTCAGAGTGAAGGGTGGGTAGGATTTGGGGAATGTGTCAAAGTAAAGATGTTGATATGTTGCCAATTGACAAAATAGGTACCACATAGAGGCCTACATTGGAGTCATCTTTTTTTAAAAATAATGAATTCACTATTCATTCATCTCATCATTCAACAAACAGCCACATCCACGGTATGGGAATAAAATCTTGTGTAAAATAGGAAAAAAAGAACACATGTCCTCATAGAATTTATACTCTAATGAACAAAGAAAAAGAACAATGAAAAGAAATACATTGTTTTTAGATGGTGTTATAATTTAAGGGGAAAATATCAGACAAGAGAGAAAGTACGTTACTGAGATAGACCTGAAACTTGTCCGTAAACTTGTCTTGAGAGGTATTGCTGAGGTCACATTGTATTACAGAAAAAATTGAGGAAAGCATACACTTTTTTTCTTAGTATATGTGCTGCTGAAAGGAGCATGAGAACATACATTTTTTGAGTAAAGAAATATGCTAGGCAGGATTCTCTAGAGAAACAAAATCCGGACACTTATTACTAGGTAGGTAGGTAGATAGATAGATATATTATTGACAGATAGATAGATAGGTAATAGATTTATACAGCACTAAGGAATATAGCACCTAATTAGTCTACCCAGCAGTGCAGAGGGCTCGGTTCAACTCACTTCCATGGAACAGTTATTATACTGGAAGTCTTACAACTCACTAGGGCCACTGGGTCCAAGGTCAAGGAAGCTGATAGCTGAATCTTCCCATGAACAAAGCAGACAGAATCTGCCCATAGGTAGCAAACAGCAGGTCAGGTCACCAGCAGTCAGCAGCTCAGGAACTTAGTAAAGGAGGCTCAAATGTGAGATAGAACTCCAGCAATGCAAGATGGCAGGATTCACCAGCCTCAATCACAAGCAATATACACACTAGCAGCATGGCAAAGCAGGCTTCAAAGGAACATCAAGCTCTAGCTACACAATCCATGTGCTGACTGTTCCATAGGTAGTGTAGCTCACAAGTTATGGCAGAGAATAGATAAAGTAGCTACAAACTGGTCTGATCACCAGTGAGCAAGAGAGGGAGGCAGCGTGTGCTCTCCAATCAAACTGCAACCTGATTAATCTCATATGTTTCTATTGGCCAAGTTGGCACAATAAACCTATCTATCATGGTCCACCCTTGCCAACTTGGCACCATTACACAATTCGTTAGCCATATATAATTGCTTGAAGTTGATGAAATCACATTTATACCTAACATCATACATTTCTTTTACATATAAATGAAAACAAACTGAATATAAATGTATTGGGTACATTGTACTTGAAAAAGGATATTCAATAAGCACAAATAAAGAAGAAATACAATCACAACCCCAATTTTGCAATTGATCATGTGGCTGTAATTGATAGGTTGAACTACCTTCTTCTACTACCTGGTCTATATTACTTTTTCCTTTGGCTGTGGTTCTTTGCCTGATAGGGTCACTTACACTTCATTCCTGAAGGGTCTGCATCATTGGACATCCTGCCAGGATTGGGTAGCTATAATTTATCATTTACTTTAATTACAGGGCTTGGTAGTACTAGGAGACAATCTATGGGATCTCCTGGACTCCATACATATTCTTCTTTAGCTCAATTGTGTAGCACCAGTCCAATTGCTTCTTAGTAATCACAATCACCACTCAGTACAATGACACTCTTCCTGACCTGCTGATCTGAATACACAAGGAGCCCAAAGTGGACAGGGGCATTCTCAGTTGCCAGTTCAGTGGAATCAGGGTTATGTTTCCAGATGGAAGAGTTCCTTCCTTGGGAACTAGGACCTCCATGCCTAGAACATATACGGTTGCTGGGAAAGGAAGCCCAAATGCTGAGAATGGATCACTAGGAATAATAGTGAGTAGGCCCCTCTGGCTTCCATCCCTTAGTTCCTGGACCCATGAATCCTGTCTATTGACCACAGGTTTAGAGCATATACAGCTTCCTAGAGAACACTGTCCCAGCACCTCAAAATGTTGCCACCTAGCTGGAACTGTAATCGTGTCTTTAGGAGGCTATTCCTTCATTCTAAGCCAGCTGCTTAAGGATGATGAAGAACATGATACAACCAGTGGATTCCATGGGCTGGGGCCAGTTGCCACACTGAATTTATTATGAAGTGAGTTCTTTGATCTGAAGCAATGCTATGTGAGATACCATGTCAGTGGATAAAGCATTCTGTAAGTTCATGAACGGCAGTCTTGGTAGAAGCAAAGTGTGTAGAAAAGGCAAATCCATTTTCAGTGTAGGTATATTTCTTAATACTGTATAAAGCTATATCTGTGTGTATGTGTGTGTGTGTAAAACCAGGACAAAAGAATAGGGAAAAAATTAAAAAGCAGACATCTGCTCATAGGAGCAGAGGGTAAGGGAAAAAGAAACAAGTTCAGGGTGCTTAGGGAAAGAGACCATTGTGCATACTCATGGGCAGGAGTACATCTGCCATGCCTAAGGAGTTCGAAGAGTCTGGAAAGGAATCTGCAAAGGAGAGAGTTGGTGAAAGACTTGGAAAGATAAAGGGGAGGGGAGATTTAGTCTGGTTTTTAGGCATTTAACTTTTACTTTAAGAGAAAAAGAATACTACTGGATAGTTCTGAGAGGCAGAATGATATGTATTTCGATGTATTGACACTTGGCTAAGAAAAAAGCAGGAGAAAAGGTGGGGACAGCAAGAAATTGATTATGTAAAGATGATGATGGCTTGTATCAGCATACAGGGCATTCTAATGGGTTGAATATGAGATGTCTGGGGAAAAATTCAAGGGAAATATAAATCAAATAGGAAGTCTTTATAAGATTGGAAAAAATTGATAAAGTGAGTGGGTGTAAGGGAAATGAAGTTCTTGTCAAATCAATTCTGACTCATGGTGGTCACATGTTTGTCAGAGGAGAAGTATGCTTCAAGGTTATTTGATGGCTGTTTTTTTTTTTTTTTCAGAATTAGATCCCTAAGCCTGTGCTCGCTTTGGCAGCACATATACTACATCACGAAGCCTATAGTCTGTGTTGCTTCTGATTTAACTAAACCGTGCATCTTTCCAGTTAGTTCCAGAGTGCCTTAACTCTTTGTATAAGCAGGAACCGAACACAGCATGAAACATGATAAAGGCAGGAGGGGTCAGGGTCAAGCACAAAAAAGTAGCAGTGACCAAATCCTGACTGGTATGAAATGTTGATCCCTTGAAATATTAGTTGCTGACAACATGTCATCCAAAAGCTAGTCATATCTTGGTCCTTAATGATTTTTGTGATTTCAATATCCATGAATTATTCCTTCTGACATTCGTAAACTCTGTTCCTTGACAAATGTCCTTTTTATAAGCTCATCCACTCCTTCTCCCAACAAGACTCTTTGATAAGACCTGGATTGGTCATCACCCATGATAATATTCTATCCAAAATGTCAATTTCATCCTTCCACTTTCAGCACCATTTCTTATTTTGTCAGCTTATTCTTCTTCGTATTCCAGTTCTAATGATTTGGAAAATTTTCAAGAACCAATATCCATTGTGTCTGCTGTGGTTTTATTACCCTAACACCTCCACTTCTCTCTTTACTCAAGTTTAATTCCATCCTTTGCCTTGAAAATGACTCCCTTGCATACACCATCAGCTCCCCTGCGTCTCTTTTTCTTTGTTAAGTAAACTTGGTTCTATCCAAGTTTTCGTGGATTCCTTTCTTCTTCAAAAGGGCCCACACCTTCAGCCAGAAATTCTACTTGACACCTGCCAGCAAGTGTAGAAAAAAAAGATATTAAAAGATCTTTGTCCTAAGATATCTTAAGATAAAAAGATATATTCAGATACCTTCTCTGTTTTTTCCTTTTTTGTTCTCTTCCTTCCCTCCCTTTCAACCATTCACACTTTCCTTCACACATCTTGCTTGTGATTTTCATGTCTCCCCACTCCCTGCCCTACAACTATGTAAACATTTGAAATCATTTACTGATTGAACAGACAAAAGAAGAAGACTCTTCAGAAACTTTGGTGGCCAAACAGAGCCTCTTGCCATCGACTGGGAGGGGAGTTCTCTTGGAAAAGGTTCTCTCCAGAGCAGCAAAACCAAACAGAGAGTTCTGTAAGAAAAATGGCTCCTGCACTTTTAGAGACTGGCAAGTTCCAAGTTCCAAATCCTTGGATCATACCTCAGGCTAGAGGCTTCTCCCAGTTCACAGAGCTGTAGTTCACAGGACTTGCCAACTAGTCAGATGGCATGCTGCTTGCTAACAGGCTGAGGGAACAGATGAGTCCCCAAGTCTACAGGGCCAGGTGAGAAGAGCATTGCCAGAACAATGGGTGCAGGCCACATCTCCAAGTACACTGAGGGGCTTTCAACTGACGGACGGCTCACATCACATCAAAACACCGAGGAGGACTGTATGATATGTTATCGTATCAGAGAAGATAAATCACTTCAATGTTGGCCAAACCACTGAGAATTATCACTTTCCAAGAGGACACATAACATTAGCCATAACAGAAAGGAAATTTTTAAATTGATTGGCATATGGACTTATGAAATTATCTGGGTGGAATGAAATCTAAATTACTTTGATCTCAACTTTTATTATCTAAGAATCATCTGAAAGGGTATAGGGGCCTACAAGAGAGGACATCCATGTACAGAGAAAAGAAAGGTAGATGAAGCAAGTTACTAGGTAGGGTTGAGAAAGAATATATTTGTTTCCTGTTTATATAGTAATCAGTTTTTCTCCTTCAAGGATTTGGTTTTATTGTCATGCACAATCATATGAATAGTAATATTTTAACAAAGATAAGGATGATTAATATGTTGGTATGAGGAGAGCATAAAGTGAGAATACACAGGAAATGTGATACTTCTAAATCAAAGAAATATTCCTTCTAGGATTAAAAAATATCGTTTTAAATGCTATTATCTTGTAACAGACATTGTATCCATTTCAAATTTAAACTTTCTACTTCTGTCAGTGAATACTTAAGTCCTTTGTTATTAATTTCCTTCTGAGTAGTTTTGTAAAAACAAAACAAAACAAAACAAAAGCTGCCCAAAGAAAGGAGAATGTTTGCTAGAAAATGTTACTAAAGTTAACGATGGGTTAAACAGTCACTGAACCAGTTAGTTCAACAATCCTTTGAACAGTAGATTGTGAGGTATTCGCTTAGTTGGAAGTATTAGCTTATATGGAAGCCAACATGTCAGCAAACAAACCAGCATGTCTCTAAAAGCCAAGATGTCAGCAAATAAACTTACCATAAGCAGCTAATTTAGATGTGGAGATTTTAAGGAAGAATATACACTAAGCTCAATATCTGTATTCTTATCTATTATAAAATGAATTTACTTTGACTTAGCTAGGTACATGTAAAGATGCTTGCTATTTACCTTAGCCAGATAGCATTCCATTGTGTAATATTAAGATGTGTAATTTAACCAATACTTTTTATATTTAATGTTTACAGGCTGGATTATATGTGTTTAATCTTTTATAGCATCTTAGCTTTTACTTTGGGAGCCCTGGTGCTATAGGGGCTTATGAGTTGCATAGTTTATTAGTGATAACACAAGTAAAATCTTACACTGACTGGGTGATTTCTGTGTGCCAGCAGACCAAGCACTTAAAACACATAGGCACATTTAATCTTCCTAACCAGGAAGGAGGTAGTATTATCTTCCTCAACAGGTTAGGATCAGAAACCGCTCAAAAGGCACGTAGGTAGTCAGTGTGCCAGATTGCCAAGCTCTCCAAGACTCATTCCAGTGCATATTATTTTAGGCCCTCAACACTAATTGCCTCTGTGTGTAAGTAGATAGAAATCTGTCCCCTGTCTGTTTCAACTGTCTTAATATTTATGATTGCTTCATTTTGAGTAGAGGCAACACAGAAAAGTCAGAAATCAAGTTTAAATAACTCTATGGATAAGTGTATTAATTTCATAAAAAACAATAAAAGGGATTTTTATAAGCAAGTTGTTTGATTTTGTTTCCATAGTTTCATGTTGAGAGCAACTCCTGCTTCTTATCCTGGTCTTCCCTTGCCTATTAATCAGGTTAAGCTAACTTTGTAACCAACATTTCTGATAACAAAATGATTAAATATAACAAAAGCTTAGCTTTCAGTGGAGATTTTAGTCCAAGATCATCAGTGTGCTCATAGATACTGACTCCATACAACTGTGGCCCTACCACCTCCTGGGGCTCTGGGATCTCCCTTATGTCCTTATGCATATAATACAATTAATAAAAGGATTCTGGAGGATTAGATTAGAAGATTGCTGGAAATGCTCTACATTATTTCTTCCCAAATTAAATTGGTCATCACACCAAATCCCAGTGTACCCAATTTAGGCTTTTCTGAGTGGCATCCCGTGAGGTTGTGAAGGTGAGAAATGTTTCACGTCCTTGACCGCATTTGAAGGTGGATGGGGCATAAATGTGTCTCGTAAGGGCAAGAACTTGAGTAATGAAGTTGGATCCTGAGACCGAAAAAAGGACATGGATATTCATCTAGCTGGCCAGTCACTGCCTTCTTTGTAGTCCTTCAGATTCATAAACTCACCTTAATAATGTTTTCAGGTCAGAAAACACTTTGAAAGTTTTTGCATGTTTACTATTTATTTAGGAAATAATTACCCTAATATGTTTTTCCTTCTTCTCACTTATCTTGGTCCTGCATTTATGGATATAATTTGCATTATAAATAAATTAGGGGTTACCTTTTATTTTTCCCTTTATCGTCAGCATCTAACAGAATATTGTCATGTAGTTACAGGCTGATGTATAAAAGTAAGGTGAAAATTCATCAACGATTGTTCACTAATTTCTTTCTCATTACATTCAAGTTTGTGGTTTTTCCCTAATATCCAAATATTATTGTTCCAAATTGAATAGTGTAAAACGTGGTAGCATAACTTTATGAAAATTTGACAATAAATTATACATTTCTGGTAGTATTAATAGGTGTGCAATTGCAATTCTCCTATCAAATTAAGAAAGCCAAATTTAAGAATCAAGCTTCTTTTAATTGTTTGGAGATTCACATGATTTTTATTCATATACTCTGAATGCTGTTTTCGTATCACAACTGACTCAAAATCAGCATTCATGGCATTAGTTGGTGTATGGGGATAGCCAATGTAGGAACACCTGCTGTCTTTCTCTTTTGTTTCAGTTTCCTACTCCCCAATGTTTTATTTATTTATTTATTCTCATGGATTATTTATCTTGAATTGTTGATGCATTTTTTTTGGTAAAATTAATCTGTTTTTTCTTTTCTCAGTGGGTAATTACCATGAGACTTCATAACGTTTTTTCATTTGCTTTTCTTTAAAATTTTGCTTTGTCTTCATTTTTTAAGTTGAGCCTTTATAACTTATAATATCTCAGGTGCATAGTATACCAAATTCATTATAATGAGAAAATGTAACCTTTCTTACCCTATGAAAGCTTTCCAAAACTCTTTGATTTCATTTAATAATACCTCTTATCCCTACAGCCTTGATGTAAAAAATTCTCATTATTAATGATGGTTTAGTCAGAAATGTATTTCTAAAATTTTCCTTCACTCCTAAATTCCATTTTAAATCCTCCCCCCACGTCCATTAATTCTTTGCTAAAATTTAGAAATATATGTTGTTAAAGAGTAATCCTGGGAAAGGGAAGAAATGATGGCATGAACTCCATAGAATTTAATAAGAAAACAAGAGGCATGTGATGAATAGCAGTTTGCTGAGCATGAGTCAGGAAAAGTTAATCTATGTTATTGCCTTAACTGTGTTTTCAAGAAATAAGGTAAACAGGCTAAAAGGTCAGTGTATAGAAGATGGCATCCACAACACATGCACAGACACGTTCCTACTGAATGGCTCAACTATATACGTCAAAGGATGAAAGTTATAACCTCTTTCTTAGTTATATATAGGACTGTATTTTTAATATAAAAGGAATTATATGCAAAATTATATTCATGTTTTCAGCAATTAACAATGAATTGAAGTTACTCTGAATGTCATATAATACCAAACCCTCTAAGGATTTCTACATCAATTAAAATTTATAAACACAAACCAGACTTGTGTCTGCCGAAGGAAAGCTCCTGAATGAGGAACCAAGGGACCTTCAGGGTCTACCACAGTGTAGAGGGACATATCATCATGCATACCTGCCTTCAGTGATTGTACATGTAGTCTTCTGTGAGTTTGTTCTGTTTAATGGTTTCCAAAGCAGCCTGAAGATGTGACCCTCCAGGAACTTTGAAGGGATTTGATTTTTTGATACCTAAGTACTATTGAGAAAGTCCAGGTTTTGAAAGAGTGTATGAGAAAATCCATATGGAAGATCAATTTCACAAGTACTTTATAAAAGCATCAGACAAGAGTCTCTCTTGACACAGAATATAGAAGTCCTATGCCAAAAATTTGTCAACACATTCTATCTTGCGGACAAAAATATAGATTTGAACTACAGAGTATGATGTCCTGTCAAAGCACTGATCACTCTGCAATTGAACCCAATGATGCATTCCAAGGGACTTGTAAAATCTGCAACTGACGTGATTCCTGAACATAAATAAGCAGTTCAGACATAGCTCTGCTCTGACACGAATTTGGATCATGACATGGGTAATAAATTAGTATATGAACTATTCAATACAAGATTATAAACTATTAGCCAAGCACTTATGAATCCTCTCTTTCATAAACCACTATATAATCCAGGCAGACAGTTCTCTGTCACTCTAAATGGAAGCATTTATAGTGTAATAGACATGCCTGGGAGAACCCGTTTAGATCATTAGCGGTGCTAATAATGCCTATATTGTGAGGATGTAGCATTTGTCAATACACAGTGTTCTGCGGAGAACATGTAAACACTTGGCAATGGCCCAATCCCATCGGACAGCTGATCTCCATATACATTGGCCTGCAATGCACTGTGGGTCAGACAGAAGCTATGCGGGTTAATCAAATCTTATGGTTAATAGATACCTTGTATGCATGGACAATTTTCAAAGAATTAAAATGCAATAAAATGAAAAATCCAATTTTTGCAAAAAATATTCTAACCATGGTTTAACATTTGATAATTTCCAAAGCATTTGGGGAACTGACAGAGGCTTAGGGCTATAATTATGAACACTGATGACGATTTTATAAGTATGCTGAAGTGCTGGTTAGGAGAGAGTATACTGAACAATCCGACCTTCCTTTGCCTTCTGTGGTTTTTTCAGGAAGTAAAAGTGAAGGTTTTTCTTGAAGGAGTTGACTTGCTTTTCAAGATAAAGTAATGGTCCACAATTTCAATGAATATGACTAAGCAAAGTACTTTCTAAAGGGTAATTGGAATAATTACCCACTGGTGATGAAGGGGGAAAAGTGGAGATTTCAAAATGTGCTGCTTCTAATTCTTTCTGGTAATCTACTGAATATTCAGTGATTTTGTCCTGACACAAGAAGGCATAATTATGTTTTAAAACAGTTCAAAGATGTATGTATGTACTGACCCAGCATGGCACATTGGTTCTATGTATTTATACAGATCTATATAGAGCTATATAATTTCCTTTAAAATGTGCCTTTTATGAGATTTTTATACAGATGACAACATGGAGTAGGGGTAACAAACACAAAAACTTGAATTCAAATTGTATTTTTATGGTCCATCCAGGTAATGTATTATTAAGGCTCTTCCAGCCTCAGTTTCTTCATTTGAAAAGGTGTGGTAATCATTGAAAAGTAAATGAGTGAATACGAGTGAAGGATTGGTTCAGGGCTCAATACATGCTAATATTCCTAGGGTGGGAGTCTGAGGAGGTGTGAGCAGTGGAATCTGCTGCATACAGGAGAGATTGGCCTTCCAAGTCAACTGCTAGCAGCCTCAGCAGAAGGGCTTGGGATTCTGTTTCAAAAAAAAAAAAGTCACTGGAAAACCTCCAGCAGTACACTTCTACTCTGGCACCCGTTGCATTTGCAATATCAATGAGCTTATCTGTGAGCGGCTTCTTGTGCAGAATGGCCCATGCTCCCTGTTTTCAGCATACCCAAATCAGCTGCCACTGACCGCTCTGGGTATTCCACCTCAAGGCAGCCCTTTTGCCTGTACATCTCTACCGAAGCTTCGAACCATGGATGGAAGCTCAGGGCTTATTCCACAGCACTCACAGGACTCAGGGATACCTTCTAGACTATAATCCAAATTCACTGCTGACCTCATGGGCCAAAGCAGAACTACACCCATGGGTTTCTCAGACGACCACTCTTTGCCGGAGTAGAGAACTGAATCGGACTCCTGCATAGTGGCTGGTGTTTGCAAACTTGCAGCCAAACACACAGTGTGCTCACTAGACCCCTAGGGTTCTTGCTTGCTCTCTGTGTCAGGCAAGGTTCCCTTAAAGAAATAAAATCAGGACACTAGTAACTCTTTTATATATTTATATAGAGAGAAAGCTATATAAGATAAGAAAGAAACAGTTAAGTAATCTATAAAGCAGTACAGATTGCTCAGTGCAACTCACTTGCATGAGACAGCTAGAAGACTGGCAGTCCTTCGAGTCTTGAGGGCCGCTGAGTAGTCCTCTGTAGAGCAATTCAGGCTATCTGGTCACAGGCAGCAAACAGCAGAGCAGCTCACCAACAGTCAGCCAGATGACAGAGTCCAGCAGTCCCCAGCTCAAGAGATGTCTATCCCAAGAGGGTGGCGAAGAAGGGCTTGAAGGAACCTCAACCCACAGCTCCACAGTCCATGATTAGGTGTCCCAGGGGTAGTGTTTCTTGAAGGTTGAGGTACAGGACAAACAAGGTGGCTCTCTATTCCAAAGACCCGAAAGCAAGAGAGAGGGCAGGACTCACTGAGCCCTTCCTATCTCTGCCCTTCAATTCATCCCGTGTGTTCATTGGCCATGCTATCACAACAGACCCATGAATCTTTTGTGGCGATGTTGGCATAACAAGCCTACCCATCACACTCTCTGAGACATTGAAAACCCCTGCTTCCATGTTGGCTTTTAAGAGCCATAAATAAATGTTCCAACCACCAATGGGTTAAACGAATTTCCAACTACTGAATCTTAAAGCATGAGTTGTAGAGCATTTCATGTTGTAGCCCTCAGTTTTCAAGATATCAAGAATGTTCCTTGCTAGTATGTTATTCTCTGAATCTGTGTGGAAGCCTTATCGAAGGCTCTGCAGTGAAAATGAATCTTTATTCGTCCCTCGGTCAGCGCCCGTCAGTTCCCAGTGCCGTGCCGTGTGTGTCTGCCAACACAAGTGCAAGTGGCAAGACCTCCCTTCCATCCAGAGGGAGATGACAAAACAGCACAAATTGTGCTACCTTTTACTTGTGGTTTCCCATGCAAGCTGGACATTTCAGTCACACAATACATCGTGTGGTAGTTGTATTATTGTCAGTTTAAGGATAAAGTGAGTAGGGGTGAAATTTAGCCTGTCAATCAGATCATCACTATTGAAACCTCTGTGTGGACATGGCTTTCTCCTGAAAATTCTGAGAAATCCTGATTTTTCCTCTTTGGAAAGGGAAGTCTCTCTCTCTCTCTCTCTCTCTCTCTCTCTCTCTCTCTCTCTCTCTGTCTCTCTCTTTGCTCACTCCTTGTGAGACACCCCTGAGGAGAAGTCACATGAATCTACCCTGATGCATCCAGAATCCAGGACCTGGAGAAGCCACATGAAGACCTCCATCAGTGCTGAGACCTTAGAGTACCACTAGATTTACAAGAGTTCCCACCTGCTGGCCTGTGATCTTCCTGCATTCAGCATCATTACATGTATTTCATGAGATCTGAAGAAGGCTTTATAGATTGCTGTCAAACATATGGGCTAATATCAGACTTATGGACTTCATCTGGACTGGGTTGGGTTGTTTTCTCAATATTGAATTGCTCTTGTAAATAAACCTCTCCCTTATATACATAAGAGTGTCTCCATGAATTCTTCCTCTACTCTACCCAAACTAACATAGATCTAGACAATTTGTTAACAGCCATATAGTAGTCTGTCGATTCTATTGTTAGAGGAAGCATCATAATGCAGTTTCCCTGAGAGCAGAAGCCCCTAGGAAAGTCAGTGTTCTTTGCACCACAACTGCTGGTCTTTGGAGCACCACCCGCATTTCTGATGTTAGTTCTCTTCTTTACTCAGAGTGCAGGGCAAAAGCAAAAAGAGAAGGGGCCATTGAATGGATTTATGCTTTAAAGCTTGGAAGAACATAAGAAGGAAAGACTGTGGATTCGCATCTGTGAATAACTTGTATTCAGTAAATTGTCATCAAATAGCACCTATGATTTATTTGATTTGTGTGGCAGTTACATATTCTTTTGTCAACCTGAGAAGGGGTGGGGTCACTCCTGTCAATCAGACCATAGTCAATGAGGTCTCTGTGTGGGCATGGCCTACTCCTGAGGATTCTAGGAATTCCTGACCTCCTCCCTGGAGGACAGAGAGACACTCTCTGCTTCCTCTTCCTGCTGACAAGCCACATGAAGTTACACTGATGCAACCCAAGCGTTGGAGTTACAGGGAGCACATGGAGAACCCTGCCAGTGCTGACAGGCTTATACTAATTCTGGACCCACAAGACTTTTCACCCACTGGCCTGTGATCTTCATGCATTCTGTGTCATTGCATGCTGCATGTGCTGCATGAGTCTGAAGTGAAATTTATAGACTGGTATCAGACTTCTGGGCTAATACCAGACTTAAAGACTTGGGCTGGGATTTTTTTAATATATACTCTTTGAAATAAAGGTCTCTCTTATATATACATATGAGAGCGCATGCATTTGTTTTTCTAGGTAATCAGATTAGCTCAATTTGTAAATTTACAATTTAAAGAGTCTCATTTGTATGCTGTTTGAACCACAAAACATGAATGTGATACTGAATTAGAAAATAGTGAGGTTATCATGTTCTTTATGAGTAACTAGGTTTTATTTTTATATTCTGATTAAAATTGTATTGGAAGAAAATTTGAAAAAAATATCAAAATACGAGAAAAAACTGAAGATACTTAATAATATTATCAGCATGGACTACAGTTATTAACATTTTTGTACATTTTCTGTATATCCACTTAATAGTACAATTATTTCTTATGGCATTCAATTTGTCTTAGCAACATGAATGGTCAACCCACCAATGTGCTTTAGCTCATTTAACATTTGTCACTTAGCCAATTTATAAAAATCTAATATTGGCATAAGGAGCCCTGGTCTAATAGAGTATGCATTCAGCCGCTCTCTCCATGAGGTTAGCAGTTCAAGCCCATTAATTGTTCTGTATATGAATAATGAGGCTGTAAAGATTTAAAATCTTTGAAATCTGAAGGGGCAGTTCTACTCTACCCCCTCAGGGTGAGTTAGAATCCCCGTGATGGCAGGGGACTTGTTTGTCTTTTTAATGTTGAGATTGATCTGGAGTAAGTTCTGGGAGTGTTAAAAGGAAGGTCTGCTGGATCGAATTCACTAGGTGCTACCGTATGTGTGTGTGTGTGTGTGTGTGTGTGTGTGTGTGTGAGAGAGAGAGAGAGAGAGACAGAGACAAAGAGAGACAGAGCTAGTTCTCAGGGTCTGCGCTCATGTAAAAATGAATAGCCTAGAAAAACGTTTCTCTATTCCACTCTTTAGGATCGCTGTGTTGGATTGGACTCCAAAGCAGTAGAGTTGTTTTGTTTTTGATCTCATTGGGTTGACTTTGGTAGAATAAAAATGAAAACCGTATATAAAGTAGACAAGAATCATTTACTGCTGTTGCTGCAGGAGTCTGTGGCATAGGGTTTATCCATTGGGTTGCTAACCACCAGGTCCGCAGTCCAAGTCTACAAGCCCCTCTGTGGGAAGAAGATGAGACCCACAGGGGCATTCCCACTCCATCCTGTCAGATTGAGAGGGGTCAGAATAGACTGACTGGCACCGAGTCTTTCAGCATATACCATTTGGTAAAATTTTTGAATTTTTTCCTTTAAAGTTGAATTCCTGGTTCATACAGTATGAACAACATTGTTCAGCCTTTTGATATATGTTGTAATAAAGCATCTCTTATGGACCATTATGGCAACTCCAATCACCTCATATCACCTGTGAATGTTGAACACAGAATAAGGACACAGAAGAAGAATTGATGCCTTGGAATTATGTGCTTGCCAAAGACATGAAAAATACTGTGGACTATGAAAAGAATCCAGAATATTCTTCAGAGGTAAAGATGGTGAGACTTTATCTCATGTGCTTGGGAGAGGCTGGTTAAAAACACACCAGTCCCTTGAGAAAGTATTGTGTTTGGCAAAGTGGTGGGGCAGGGAGAACCAGAAAGACCATCAACAAGATGGATGGACACCATGGATGCCTTGCAGAGCTCAAGAAAACCACAGTGAGGCTGGGCTGTTATCCCGACCAACTGTTTTGCAACCAACCAAAGGGCACCAAGCAGCAGGAACTCAGCCACTTTGTTTCCCAGTCAGTATGCTAGAGCAGTTCAAGTCCCCTGAATCCTAGTTTTTTAGGCTTGATATCTTTTTCGTTCTTGTCAACTTTATATCTGGTTTTAATTTTTACAATATGGATCACTTGATATGTGTGCTCTCAGCAGTGGGACGTAGTCAGAGAGATGCTGAGTGCAGGAAGAGGTCCTCCTTTAGCTGGGAGGCACTGAGAGGAGCCGGCTCCTCCAAATCGCGCATGATGATAATGTGGGTGGATTATAGCCTTTCGAACTTCCATTTGCTGATGAGACATAATGCAAATGAGAAGAAACAGTGGCTAATCTATTCGAAGTGGGCAGCGTGTTCCTTCATTGTATCACGCTCTTACTTAATTTGAAAACTTCGCAGAAACTTGTTCACCTTGGGTGACCCTGCTGACATTTAAAATATCCATGACATTGCTCGACAGATCACAACAACATGAAAGCCACCTTGGTATGACAAACTGACAGACAAAGGATGGTGGCATGAGACTTTTGCGTATATTATAATATCTAGACTAAGTCACATGACCACATTTGCTTTTAATAGCATGAGGAAATGTCGTTTCCTGAGCAAGGGAAAGAAGGGTATAAAACTAGTGCTGTCCAGAGTCTTGGACTTGACTCTGATTCATGACACTTATTAATCCAGTAGAACAAACACATCAATGGTCCTGCATCAGCCTCCCAACTGCAAGCACAATTGGTCCCTGATGATGGTTACTGTGTCAGTGCATCTCAGTTCAGAGTCTGTCACATTTAGCATAGATAAAGCCTAAGAAGTACTGCCATAGAGAAAATTCCAATCATAGTGACTCGACAGGCTTGGGTAGAATTGCCCCAGTGGGCCTCTGAGACTGTAACTCTTTATGGGAGTAGAAAGTCTCATCTTTCTTTCGCAGAGTGTCTGCAGGTTTCGTACTGATAACCTTCAGGATTGCCGCCCATCCCATAATCACTGCACTATCAGGGCTCCTTGAAATAGACACTGGAAGCCAAATAAGGGTTGCATCCATCTTAATTTGATGATATTGTGATGTTGATTAGGATAATAAAATCATATCTCCATCTTAAAAAGTCAGAAAATGTGTACTAAATTATCAGTATTTTGGGATAAAATTATCAATAAAATGTTGGACTTCTGAACTCTGTGTTTTCAGTGTTCAGATTGATTTTCCCTTCTGAAAGTGAATATTAATGAAAGGATTTAAAGGTACACCGTCAATCACTATCTCTGACCTCTCATAATTTGAAAAATATTTTTGTACCCTTAATGAGTGTTCCCATTTGCATAGGCTAGAGTAGCCTGCTGTGAAAGTCATCAGAAATAGGCACATTCACCTTTAAAGTATTGTCTCTATGGTATTCATTTTTTTATAGCATTTCATTTTTGAGGCTTCTAATCCACTATTCCAAGGAAAGGGCTACCATTGGGATTTCTCAGTGCATCTGTTCTTCACTTACTGGCATATTTGGGAGACAAAGACCAGGTTTGGACTTATGTGAAATTTAATGTTATATGGCAATAGTAGATGGTCATGTTCAAAGGTTCAAATTGTGTTATTTTGTAACTGCCAGATTCCATGATTACATCATTCTGAAATAACTGAGAATCATAGTTCAGCCAAGTTGACACATTATCTTAACTATCAAAGCTAACATCACTGTTGATTTGTACTGCTGTGTTCATTATTGCTGGAAATATATGTCATTAATGTACAAAATATTTGGAAAGCATATGTATTACTTTTGTAATTGAGAAATATCAGGTAACAAGGTAGTCAATAGTGAGAAGTGGGTGTATATGTCTAGGACTTATCAATACAAGACCTTTTTATCTAAATAGCTCATATTCTCAACTTAAAACTTGAAATGACTTTTAGTTGATTCATTGATGATCACACCACTTTTCTAACAATATGCTTTATAAGTCTGTTTATACTGTTCTCAACTATGGGGTCCTAATGACAAAGATGAGCTAAATGTGGCTACTATTGTATATATACCATATATCTATATAATTTATATAATAGTGAAGTCGCATCAATATTATTAACCTATTTCAACAAAAATTAGGACAGTTTTAGAGGTAGTTAATAAATTTCTTTTCTTAAATGGGAAAAATGCCTAGATTTAGCTTATACTAAAATGGAAATTATATCAAGAGAAAGAAAATGAAACCATTAAAATTCCTAAAGAAATTCTAAAACTTTATATTAATGTGTGACACATAGTCGAAGACTTAAAAAATGCTCTTTGAATTATTCACTGTCAAGTCAGTTCTGACTCATGAGGATCATCTAGGAGAGGCACAGGTTGTCCCGGTGGGTTTTTGAGGCTGGAAATCTGCAGAGAAGTGATAGCCTCATCCTTCTCTCACAGAAGAGCCTGTGGTTTTGAACTTCTGACCTTGTGATTAGTAGCCCAATGCATAACCCACCATGCCACCAGGACTCCAATTACATCATTTAAAATGAAATAAAAGTACATGTTAGAGAGTTTTATATGGAACAGATAAGGGTAGAAATTTTATGTTATAACATTTAGAAGAGAATTGTCAAACTATGTCCAGAGTGCCCACTAGCATGATGGTTGATGTTTGAAAAATTGTGTAACTTGTATGTTCAAATGCTGTGGAGAAATATTAGCCCAAATAAAATTGGACAGATTTTTAAAAAATTTTTTAAAAATTTGCATTTTTTGAGCTTTTAAGAGACTATATATATTTCCACCAGTTATCAACCAGGAAAATTGTTGCTTCTATGGAAAACATACTAATAGGTCCTAGAAGTAGTGCTTCACAAAACAGACCTTTTGAAATTCTGATAGAGGACCTGCAGGAGAAATCTGGGGAAAATTTAGTATACATTTCCAATGAGTTTAACATCCTCTGCACATACAGACACACATTTCAGTACTCTTTTCGAATACTTAATTGAATCTCGATTCTGAACTATTATATTACTCCATTGTAGAGAACATTATATATCTGTTCCAGGTAAGCTCAGTTTCTTGTTTTAACACTGTCAGTTTGAGATTTTTCCCCCATCCCTCCCACACCTACCCCCCTTACCCATAGTGCCTTCAAAATGCTGGTGAGCATATGTAGGTGTGCACATTGGAATTAGACATCTGGTTCCCATCTGGTCACCATCCACACAGCTACCGCCTGTGATTGAGGCAATCCCATCTGGTGGTGTTGCTGCCATTCTCTCTGGGATGCCTGTCTTTACTTCTGGTTTTCCAGCCACAACTCCACACCATATCCAGACAATGCCCCCTCCTCTTCATTGAGACATGGGTCACTTCAGGTCAGCCAGTTCTCTAGTTGAGAAATCTTTGGGCCTTTCTCAAAACCTTGCCTGTTCCTGCACATCATTTGAGTTGTGGGAGAAGTTTGATAAAACTTCCTGATACTGGCTGCTATGCCAACTGGTACAGGAGACTGCTTGAAAAGACACTGTCTCCCAAGACTTCCAATGGGAGGTTTCTTTTCTATCATCCCCCACCTTTTTCTGTCCATCAAGTCATTCCATTCCCTTAGAAGACAGCTAAGTGGAGGCAGGGCTGGTGTGTGTAGGGTGACAGCACAGGTCCCCACTACAAAGAGTGCCTACACACTCAGTGCTGTTCATGTGAGAACCTCTCGAATCTTTTATGCAGGTTGGAGCATCCCAGAGAAGTCCAGAGGCAGAGGTATAAGTTTTGTGTCCTTCCCCAGAGTCAATCCAATCAAACCAATGCCAATTCATACCAACTCTGGAGGTCACAATAGCTCCTTAGCGTTTTCAAGACTGGAAATATTCTCAGTAGCAGAAAGGCTCATTTTTTGCTGATGCTATGGCTGAAGTATTTGAACTGCTGGCTTTGAAGTGAGCAACCCAAGTCAGAACCAACAATAGCACCAGGAACACTTTGTCTGTGCCCTTCTTGGGTGAGAGGAAATCTTTGGGCATGGGTCTTCTCTTTGTAACTCTCAGCAAATCATTGGGTGGGTGCATGCAAAAAAGGTGTTGAGTACTCTTAACTTGCAAATGGGCCAGTTTTGTCATTCGACTGGCCATAAAGTGAGCCATCTCAGATGCAGGATCAGAGGATCCTACCACCATGAAGAAAAAAGCACCACCAGCAGAGGACATATAAGATCCCTGGGTTAAGTGGCCATGGGTCTGTGTGAAGTGCTGACCATTAAACTAAGGTGATGGGACAGAGCAGCTGGCTTTTCAGTACACAGAAGAGCAGGAGGCAGGCTGTAGAATGGGATGCCCTTTGGATCTTTATCAGGAAAAAAGGAGTTTTGTAACTCGTGTCCAAGCAGAGCAGAGACCAAGGAACGGCATGACTGATATGGCCTACACTTAGAGAGAGATCTGGCATGGCTGAGAAGAAACACTGTGGACAAAAGGATTGATATATGTTACCTATTAATTTCTCTAACAAGTCTGATAAGCTGGGTGTTGTTTATGAGTATGACATGGCCCTGGCCAGGGATTTCACACTCAGCAGAGAAGTAGAGTGTTGTGGGAGTGAGAGTTGGTGTGAGAATAAGGTAAAGAGAGGGTGTGGGGATGGGGGTGGAGGTAGGTAAAACTTCCACTTCATAGGACTCACCCATGAGCAGATGTGGATTTGGAATTTCCTTTCCCAATGTGTAGCTCACCATAGTACACTCTATCTTTCAAAAAATTTCAAAAAATTCTTTCACAAATTCCAATAAATTACTCTTGAAAATATAGAAATTTATTTTGTTTCAGATACTTTTAGGGGGAAAATTGGCAATACTGCTAAAACCAACATGAATAACTTTTTTTTAAATAAATCATTTTATTGGGGGCTCATACAACTCCCATCATGATTAATACATATGTCAATTGTAAGCAGACCACATTTGCACACTTGTTGCCTTAACCAACATGAATAACTTAATCACAGAATTACACCGACACCTTCAAATGGAAGACCTTCCAATAGACAATGCAGATTTCATTCATAGCGAGCTGCTATGTATACGCAGAAAGTGATTTTTTTTTAAAATTTGGACTTGGTGTTGAGCAAACAATGACAATGAATGTAGCATTTTTGCCTATTCCTTTCTTTATCTAACTAGACCACTTTGGCTAGGAAAAGAGAAAAAAGTATTACCCAAAAGAAAATCAGGACAGACCATAGTCAAACTTTCCAGAACCAAAGACAAGAATCATGAGAGCAGAGAAAGAAGTCAGGTAAAGACTGATGGAATCCTAGGACCATGACCTGTAGTCAGCATTTAGATCCAGAAATTAGCACCCCCTGTGGCTCAATTTCTAGATAAACTGGAAGGGGAAAAAAAATAACACTAGATATAGATATAGAGAGTGAAACTCACCTTAGAAGAATCAGCCATTTAAAATCAAAAGGACGACATTTACTCAAGGACAATGATCAGAAGTGTTGGGTGGAGGTGAGGATCAAATTCACAGTCATAGAGTCCATTTGATTCATGCTAGAAAAGGAGGAATGGAAATAGGAATTCCCAAGAGGAAGTGAAATTAGAGGTGCTACATTGCGGCATGGAAATAAAGGAGATGAAATAAAATCTGCACGGATTGTGAGATGAAAAACTGATGGTCTGTTCTCCAGACCTTCACCAACTCATGATAAATTATTTTTTAATGTTTGTGGGAAAACTTTTTTTAAAAACAAAATACTCAAGGACATAGATATCTTGAACCCCAGGTTTCTAACAACCTGTAGAGTGAAAGGAAATAAATATGTGTTTTAGAATCTGCTCTGAACTAGGTCTTTCGGTATATTAATATTTAACTTATGTTCTATTATCAAATTTTATACAAATAGGGATTATGAGGTTCGAAAGGTGATGCAACTTGTCCAGGTCATTAAAAACTCAGATGAGAGAACTAACCTACATATGTGTCAGGTGACAAGGTAGGTGTATGTTTTCCAAAAATGAAATGAGATTTTTTAAAAAGTGACCACATCAGAAACTTGTAAATTCACTGAGTTTCTTAAAATCAGAGAAAATAGTGATAAAGCATCTAGCAGTGTCTGGAATCCCTTTGATAAACTGACAAGTTTTGAAATGTGTTTTCCCAACAATAAGATGTGGAGGTGATCTCATCCCTCTGTGCTGCATACTGCCTTTCACTGAGGCCTCCCCAGGCACATCAGGACAGCCTACTCAGGAAGCCACTTTGATATGGTGAAAAACAGGTGAATTTGTTTACTATGGATAAGTAAGTAAGAACATGTAAGTTTGTGGTTACCTCACCAGAATTTTCTCAATAGCGGTGAGTTTGGTATCAGACTCTATCCCTGTCAGGGATTGCAAATTTAAAAAGAGACTTTGATTTGGGAGGAAGGCAATGTTAAGTAGGGTGTGGGGGAACACATGCTGCCCAGGAATAGAAGTGTAACTTTGATGTGGAGATAAAAACAAACAAACAAGTAAATAAACACAGATACCATATATATTAAGCCAACCCAAATATCAGCCAAGGCACCTAATTTTACCACAAAAACTGCATTTAAAATGTGCTGGACATTTACACAAGTGTATACAGTACATTTTTGTTAGGTGCCATCAAGTCGATGCTAGCTCAAAGTGACCCTGTGTAGATCAGAATGGGAGTCTGCCCAATCCTGTACCGCATTTTTAGCTTCTGGCTTCAGCCACTCTGTCTATTCATCTCTTCTGGACCTTCCTGTTTTACTGCCCCATCTAATTTACCAGTAGGCTGTTCTTGTCAGGGACCACTTTCTTGAGAACTTGTACAAAGTACTTGAGACAGAGTCTTGCCCCTGGGGCCTCTAAGGAGCATTCTGGTTGTGCTTTGTCCACGACAAATTTGTCTGTTCTTTTTGCAGACCATGATACTTTCAGTAGTTTTTGCCAAAAAAACATGGTTCAAAGTCATTGGTTCATTTCTCTTCATCCTTCCTTGTTCAATGTTCAACTTCCATATGCATTTGAGGTGATTAAAAAATACTATGGCTCTAGCCAGGTTCACTTTAATCCTCAAAGTAGTATCCTTGCTTTTCAAGTCTTTAAAGAGGATTGATTGATGGAATACAACTTGTTCTTGATCACTTGACTGTTGCTAATTCACTAAGGGCCGATTGTGTATACAAGCAAGATGAGACCCTTGAAATGGCCATCTTGACCCTGCTTATCACGATGTTGTCTATCAGTATTGTGGGGAGAATTCTGGTCTTCTTTACACTGAGTTTGTAATCCATTCTGAAGACTGCAAGTCTTGGTCTTAATCTTCAAGTACTTCAATCCCTTCTCACTTTCAGCAAATAATGTTGTATCGCCTGTGTATTGTAACATGTTCATGAGCCTTCTTCCAAATCTAATGTGGATTTTTTCCTCCTTTAACGCAGCCTCTCTGATGATCTCCTCAGCATACAGATTGAGTGAGTATGGTGAGATGATACAACTTGGACACACACCTTGCCTGAATTTTAAACCTTGCAATATCTTCTTATTCTATAAGCACAACTACTTCTTGATCCATAAACAGGTTCCATAGCAGCTCAATGAAGTGGTCTGGAATTCATCTTCTTCTCAAAGTTCTTCACAGTTTGCTATGATTCACATAATTGGATGCTTTAGTATAGTCAATGAAATACAAGTAAACATCTTTCTTGTATGCTTTGCTTCCAAGTCATGATCCATCTGACATCAACAATGATATCACTTGTCCCATGTCTTCTTCTGAAGCCGGCCTGACCTTCTAACAGCTTCCTGTCAATTTACTACCACAACCATTGTTGCATGATCTTCAACAAAATTTACTTGCATGTGATATCGATAATACTGTTCTATAATTTGTGCATGCTGTTAGGCTACCTTTCTTTGGAAGGGGTACAGATGTGATTATATACCAGTCAATTGGTTATACAGATAACTTTCAAATTTCCTGGCATAGCCTATTAACTGTTCCAGCTTGTTGAAATATTTCCACTGGTGTTCTATACATTTCTGGAGCCTTGTTTTCAGTGAATGCTTTCAGTATAACTTACCTTTCTTTTCCTTGTGTACCATTAGTTCTTGTTCATATGCTACCTGCTGAAATGCTTGAATTTCAATAGTTTCTCTTGCAAGGGCCTTTGTGCATTCCTTCTATCTTTTTTTTTCATGTCTCTCACATCATTCAAAATTTTGTCCATAAAATCTTTCAATATTTCAACTGGAAGCTTGAATTTTTTTCTAGATTCTTCCAGTTTAAGATATGCTGAAAATGTTCTTCTTTTTGGTGTCCTAATTTTAGGTCTTGGCACATTTCATTATAAACGTTAAACCCATCTTCTCAAGTGGTCCTTGGAGATTTTCTGTGCAGCTCTTTGACTTCTTCCATTTGCCTTTGCTACTGTACAATCCAGAGGATGTTGCAGAGTCACCTTCCATATCCAACTTAATCTTTGATTTACCTCCCGTCTGTTTAATGACTTTTTGATTTCTTCATGTAAGCTGTTCTTAATGCCATCTCACAGTTCATTGGGTCTTTTCTATTTAATGTTAAATGCATCAAATCTGTTCTTAAGCCATTCTCAATGTTTGAATGAGAAAGCCTCAAGATATTTTGCCTCTTGTGGACTGGTTCTCCTTTTCATCAACTGCAAAATGAACTTTGTATGAGCATTTGATTGTCTGTTCCACAGAAGATTTCTGGCCTGGTTTTAGCTGCTGATAATTGAGCTTCTCCATCTCTTCCCACATGTCAATTTTCTATGTATTCATTCTGAAGAAATACATGTATATAGTTGCCATTTGTATTGTTGAAAATGATATTTGCTAAGAACAAGTTGTTAAACTTGGAAAATTCTATCATGTGATAATTTCATTTCTATCACAAGACCATAATTTCCAACCTGTTATTTCCAACTTTTGCATTCCAATCATTAATAATTATCAATGCATCTTGATTGCATGTTTTATCAATTTCAAACTGAAAACATTGGTCTAATTTAGTAATTTCTGCTTCTCTAGCTTAGGTGGTTGGTGCATAATGTGAATAATAGTTACATTAATTGGATTTCCTTGTATGTGCATAGACATTTTCTTATTATGGACAGCATTACACTTCAAGATAGATCTGAACGTGTTCTTTATAAAGATAAGCATGACACCATTCTTCTTGATTATGCCAATCTTGGCGTAGTTATCCGTATGATTCTCTGAATCAAAATGGGCAATACCAATCCATACCAACTAGCTAATACCTAGAATATTGATCCTTAGTGCTTCTATTTTATATGAAAAGACTTCAATTTTTTCTGTATTTATTTTTCATATAGTCCAAGTTTTAGTTAGTAATTGATGTTTGTGGCTGTCCCTTCTCATTTTGATTCATACACGATCACCGAATGCAGGTCCTGAAGGTTTCACTCCTGCAGACTTTATTCCCTCCAAGTCATTATGGTGGACTCTACTTTGAGAGCTCAGTCTCTTGCTCAGTCCTCTTTAGAGTGTCCTCTGAACTGAGGGACTCATCTTCTGGCATGATCTCTGACAGTGTTCTTCTATTCATTAGGTTTTCAGTAACTTTGGACAATGTGTTGATGCTATCCATAGTTTACCATGACTAATTCCCCTTAAGTGGACAGCCTAGGACATTTTCATAGTCTGTGCTTTGTATGGATGCTCTGTTAGCACCTGTTCTCCTCCAGTGACCCTGCTGGTTTTAAAACAATAGTGACATAGCCCTCAACATCAGAGCAACATGCAAGGGCACATGGACAAACAGTGGACATACCTATATACTAAACTTGTTGACTGCAGATTAGTATGTAGACACAAGCTGCCCCCTGTGTTCCTTGCTTATTGGTTGCTGCTTCCCTGTCAGGGTATACACATTTGAAGTGAAGTGTGTTCTGTGGGAACGTGCTGTGGATTTGGGAGAGAGACAGATGTCAGCCATATCTAGAAGCACAGTCTTTGCGGTGTAAAAAATAATGTGCATCATGACAAATAGCTGAGCAAAAGTAGGCATATGCTCACCTTGCTTGTTGGGTTATCTGCCCCTTTCCTTATCTTTATCCTGGACACACATCCTGTGTGGCCTTCCCCATTCTCATCTGAACTCTTCAGGGAGTCGTTTGGAACTTTTATTCTCTTTTGGAACTCTCTTTTTTTTAATGTCCTATTTCTCAGACAATAGAGGCTTCAGAGAAGATCTGAAACTTTCTTTAATCCTTTGAAGCAACTGCCATAATAGAGTATTCCTCCCAGGAAGATAGACCCACTCCTCTGCTCCTTTTCAGATGACCGCAGGGCCCTTTTCCAGGAGCAGTCTGTCTCTGGCTACACGAACAGCCTGAGCATCTATAAAGTTGTATCCTTCTGGAAGATAAGAAGAACCAGAGAATTTAGCTCCTCCATAGCATCACTTTTCTTCCTTGATGAACCTAAAATACAGTTGTCACTTAAAGCGAGTGTTTGTTGAATGCGTTGCAATAAATGAGAGAAAGCTTGTGAGTGTCCCCTGGTGCCCAGGTCTCTCTCATTTTCCTGCTCCATCCTCCAAGGTAAGAACATATGACTACCACCCATCAGATCCTTGCTTAAGCTTCTTGTTGAGTTCAAGGGGATAGTTTGCACATTGTGAATCTGTTAAAATCTGGCCTATTATCCATTCTCTGAGTAAGTACTGTGGTTGCTGTGCTGGAACTTGTTGGGAGTTTTGTGCTTTTTATGTGAATTTTGTTTTTTGTCAGTTAATAGCATAGAACGGAACAGAGCGGAATGGAATGGAATAGAATAGAAATGTACAGAAGGATTGAAGAATCATTGTGATGACAAGATTCAGCCTGTTGGCTGCTTTATTTACCTACCTGGTATTGATTATTAGTTTCCTACAAAATTCCTGTTCTACTCAGGAATTTACCCAAGAGAATTTACCCAAACTCTACTTATAGATATATAATGCATGAAGTATCTGAAAAGTATACTATGCCTGTGAAAATTTGTATGGCTTTTATAACAAGCCTTTTTCATAATTACTTTTGCTTGGACGTGAGCCAACCAATGAAATTCTCCTGGTCTCAAGATAGATTTTCATTCTGCCACTAGATGTCAGAAATAAGAAGAGTCAGAAAGCATCCACATGATCCGAAAAGAACCAAACTGCAGAACAACATTTCTGAGTCTGTCTTGGAACTGATATTCATTTACTCACTAAACCTTCATGGAGTGCCTGCTCTGTTCCAGAACCTGCTAGGTACTCGGGATACAGAAGCACATCAATGTTGACACACAGTCTCCCCCTGTCATTTTCCAAGACTGGCATTTTACTGGAGTATAAACCCCAGTCTTTCTCCTGGGGAGCTGCTGTCATTTAGATAGGAGAGAAATAATAGCATTATGTGATCTACGCAGATCAGAGGGAATTAGGCAACAGAGATAGAGGCAGGACCTATTCAGAGGGTGGCTTCTGGCAGCAAGTGTTAGGCACACAAGAGAAGCGAGGACAGTCTCTGGGAAGGCAGAAGTCAACTTCATCACAGTGGAAGTTCTCTGCGATGCAAGCATTCAACACAGATTTAGCTCCGCTTGAGATTCATTCCTTGCCTAAAGGGCATGCAGAAAGAAGGAAAACACAACTCCTCACCAGCCGGAGAGTGAGTCAGAGGTCAGGCATGTCTCGACCTTCCATCTTTTTCTACTCTCTTCTAACACCAACTATGCTTTGTACCATACTGACTTTTCCGCTAGGCTATATCATCATGCATTGCGGTGGTCACACAGAACTCACAGACAAAGCGCACAATTATGATGGGTTATTAGGGAATAGAGTAGGCTACTACAAGTCACAGTCAGTAGACAGTACGGATAATACAGTGATTGTCTCATAGCAGTGCCACCCCTCAGACAGCAGTCAAGTGTCTCTCTCTAGCCCTCAGCCTCTCTGCTTTGTGGTCCTGTGGCCTCTGTCTACCAGCTGTTCTACTTCACAATCTCATAGTTTCAATGCTGCTCCTTTGCTTTGTCCCTTGGTCTCCACATGATGGCCTCAGGGGTGGCTATGGGCTTGGGCTCAGCCACTTCAGGCAGGAATTTCAAAAGTCCTCTGCTGGTGACTCTTCTTTCTGATAGACCTAGGATTTCTCTCTCTGCTTCCTAGATGCCTCTTAGACAGTGGAATGGCTTGGATGGAGGTTTGGGTATTTTTCTTTCTGCAAATCCTACATACCCACAAGCAACGTGACTCGGTGCACACCCTCTCTAAATTGAAGATTCGGAATGCATCACATCTCCATCCAGTCTAACAGAGAATTGTTAGTTAATTCTAGCATCACAGAGAACTCCCTCGAGATTTGGACTTTGTCGAGATTTGGACTTTGAGCCACAGGCATACTCAATCAAATTCATGACCATCAAATCAATACTGATTCTACTGAAAAGAGTAGAACTATACATTGTCACAGGGATTATGAGTAGAAATGCCATATTATGAAATTCCACTCCTGTGAAAGAAAAAGCAGAGCATGAGAGAGAGCATAAAGAGGCATTACCAACAACCCAAACTTACTGACATTGAATCCCTTCATGGAAGGCCTGTAGGAGAGATTAGAATTTACTTTTGGGGTAACTGAGAATTTATATTTTTTGCAGGAGCAGACAGCCTCATCTTTCTTTTGTGGAGAAGTTGGTAGCCTCAAACCGCTGACCTTAGATATATAGCCCTCTACACTACCAGTACACTTTGGAGAGGCTTTTGAAAGCAGTTAAGTTTTAATGTGTGTGAGGGAAAGGAACAATGCTGAGGGTTGGATAAGAGCTATTTTACCCTCTAGAGTTTCAGCAAAGAACATCTCAGCTGAACCAGTGGGGAGAGACCTTGAGCCATTTCCCATGTTTTTCTTTGAAATGGAACACATTTACTACCCCTGCAGTGATCAGTTATTGGCTGATGGTGGTTGTAGAATGCAAGGACTCAGTGTGGACAAGGTATTGCCTTGAGAGTGGCACTAGCTGACCTGGTTGACCAGGTAGGTGCCTCACATTCAGTGTCTGAATGGTCTTTTGTTGTGGCATCCTCTAGGAAAATGGAAGTAGAAAGAGGACTTGTTACTGAGCCAAGGGCCTGAACATATTAAGCATTTAGTAGATATTATTGTTTTTGCCTGTTGATCATCACTGAATAAAACTAAATGTTCTCAAATACAAACTAAATGAATGAAATTGGGCAATTCATATGTTTTCATTAGACATAACTTAGAATAGTATTTTGTTCCTTTCTTTATAGCATATGAAACTTCCACTTGGTTTATGTTATCACAGGCATGGTAATAATTCTGTTTTCTTATTATAGATGATTTTCTTAGGGTGAGAAGAAAGAGAATATAGTGCACGTATTTGACTACTAGGATTAAAGAGTTTTTTTTCACATTTTACATATTGGTTCAAATAATGGGCAGGAATTTTTTTGTAGCTATTATAAATTATAAGGCTACTTTATAATATTTTATCCTTAAAATGCTGAAATGCCAGGAATTCCCAATTCCACTATCCACCATTCTGATAAAATATGAAACTTAACAATTTTGAAATGTCTATCCGTTTTAGACATTGGATTTAGCACCTCATAAAAGTTTGAATACTTGAGCAAAACTTTCCTAAAAGCAAAAGAACTAAACCAATGGGCTAAGTGTCTCATGAGAAGAAACCTGTCAAGAATTTCAGTCCTTCCCAACAGTGGCTCAGGGAGAAAAATCCCAATAGAATATGATTTTGACTTTTAACATATTGCTACTTTATTTTTCTTTTTAGAACCATATTAAAATTGAAAATGTAGGTAACATATAACAAACCAAAGCTCACCAAGAAAGAGTATGTTTATATTCAGCTAGGAAAAGAAAAGTACTACAAAAACTGTTTGATTTAAGTCTCTGGGTATCTGCTTGCTTTTCTGATAGAAATTCTATACTATTTAAACTCTTTTCCTTGAGGAAATGCGAATCTTCATATTAAATTTTTATTGTCAGGTTAATATCAATTTTGTTTTAATCTAGTAGAAAACAGTGAAAACAGTAGAAACAGTAGAAAACATGACAAGATTGCAATTCTTTACTAACATGACATGGAATTGTGGAAACCATAAAATAGACATAACAAATGTTTAAGGATCTGTATTCATTAGGTGTCTTCTGGAATTTATATTTCCCTAAGGCATAGAAGAATTACCACCAAAATTTGAGACCAACCAATATGAATAAAAGCTTATGTTAGAAAAAGTAACACTTTAAAATAATAAATGGGTTATCCATTTTTTTGTCCACTGTCCATCTCATACCCTACATGTCTTCAGATGTGCACAATGTTAATTTTCACATGTGCCTGACTTGATCTTTGAACTAAAAAGACCCAGCATAACCAATGATGTACTAATAAGGTTCTCGCAAATGTTTTGTTGCTATCCTTGTTTAGATGCTGTGTTAGGTGGGTTCTCTGGAGAAACAAAATCAAAGATACTTATATGCCATAGTAGGTAGATAGAGCTTTATATTAAGAAATGGCTCACAAAGTTTTAGAATCAGTGAGTCTGATTCAGTTCAAGACCAAGAGTCAGAGGGTGGGTTGGAAGTCTTCCCAGATCTGAGCGGCTGCAAGGGCCATAGAGCTGGGAAGTGAGAAGATGAGGCATGAAAACAAGTGGTTTGTCAGTAGAGAGCCGAGGTCCCAGGTCCATGCCGTCTGCTGATCTTTCCTGTCCCACGAAGTGATCAGAAACCAACCAACAAAATACAGAATCCAGACTCAGAAGAAGTAAGCTAGCTTCCCCACAGTGTCTTATCCTAAGCATAGATCACATGCCAAATGAAACCTCTCCTCAATTGTATCAAGGTTCTGACCAGATAATGGTCAACCTTTTTCTTCCCACAACTGCTTAACTGCTGCACAGAAAATAACATCATGGAGTTGACCACACTATGTTAGATTATGTCATGAGAGAATCCTCGCCTAGACAAGTTGACATAAAACTGTCACAGAGTTGGTTTTGTCTTGCAATGACTCCATGTTGAACAGAACAAAACCCTGTGACATCCTCACAGTAATTCCCGTTTGGATTCATTGCTGCAGTCACGATGTCAATCCTTTGCATTGATGGTTTTCTTTTCCACGAACTCTCTTCTTTACTAAGCATGATACCCCCCTCTAGACACTTGTCTCGCCTGAGAAAGTCTAATATGCATGAGAAAAGTCTGACCATCTTGCTGCTAAGGAACATTCTGACTGTACTTCTTTCAAGACACATCTGCTCTTTTTTTTGGCAGTTCATGATATTTTTAATACTCTTTACCAATACCATAATTTAAATGCATCATTTCTTCCAGTCTTCTTTATTCATTATCCAGCTTTCACATGCATCAGAAGTGACTGCAAATATTATGGCTTGATTCAGTTACCTTAGTCTTCAAAGACTCTTCCTTCCTTTTTAACTTCTGAAAGAGATACTTTGAAGCAGATTTGTCCAATGTGATGTGCCATTTGATTTCTTGACAGCTGCTTTAAAAAACGTTGATTGCGATTCTAAGCCAAATGAATTTTATGAGAGCATCAATATTTTCCCCATTTATCATGGTGCTTCTTATGGGTCAAGGTATGGACTTTGTTTTCTTTATATTAAGGGATAATCCAGACTGAAGGCTATAGTCTTTGATCTTCATTAGTAAGTGCTTCAAATCCTCTTCACTTTTAACAAGCAAGGTTACGTAGTCTGCATATTATCTATGAACCTTCCTTTAATCCACATGTAAAAATATTCTTCTTAATTACTACTTGCTACTACTTGCTATTACTACTTGCTAGCCACCCATACTGAATAAATATGATGAAAGGATACAACCCTAAAATGTGCCTTTCCTGATTTTAAAGTTGGCACTACCCTTAGAATGACGCACTCTTTGTCTGTATACGGGTTCTACATAAGGACAAGTAAGTAGTCTGGAATTCCAATCCTTCACATATTAATCATAGTTTGCATGATCCACAAAGTCAACTGCCTTTTGAACAGTCAAAACCCTGATATTGCTGGTATTCTTTGCTCTCAGTTAACATTCATCTGATATCAATAATGATTTTTCTCTTTCCAAGTCCTATTCTGAATCCAGTATACATTTCTGAAAGTTGATGTATTGCTGTAATCATTCCTAAATGATATTAAGTTACTTTTGTGTGTGTGTGATATTAACAACATTGTTGGAGAGTATCAACATTCGATTGGATAACTATTCTTTGGAGTGGACATAGACATGGTTTTCTTCCAGACAGTAGGCCTGGGAGCTCTACTCCAAACTTCAATGTAGAGAGGAGTGTGCCTCCAGCTCTGTGTCTGTTTTGGGAATGTTTCTTTTGGGATTCCATCGATTTGTGGATTCCCTGTGGCACTGCGGACTGGGTGTTGGAATTCTCACCTCAAGGTCACCAGTTCAAACATACTGGCCAGTTTTCTGGAGAAAAATAAAACTCTCTGATCCTGAAAAGATTTTATTAGAAAAATGTTACAAAGGGTTGCTCCAAATCAGGGTCAACTCAAAGGCACTAGGTGTCTTTGGGTTTGGGTTTTCGTTACTCTGTCCATGGCAGCTTGGTTTCATACTTTACACGATTGACTCTCAGTTGTGTCCTCCCTCCTGAAATATCTGAGCATCGGATTGTACACAATGACTCTTTGTCATCCTTCTGTCTCTTTTTGATGTTTCCTATGGTGTTTGAAAATCAGGGTCTGTAGTTAACCACAGTTAACCACAGTGTTCAAACTCACCAGCTGCTCTGAAAGAGAAAGACTATCTGTTCCTTTAGAGATGCAGAGTGTCTGAAACCCTATGCAGCAGTGACTCTCCACCTTCCTAATGCCACGACCCTTTGATACAGTTCCTTATGTTGGGGTGAACCCCAAGTCATAAAATTGTTTTCGCTGCTACTTCATAGTTATAATTTTGCTGCTGTTATGAATTGAGTTACCTCTGTGAAAGGGTTATTCGACCCCCCAAAGGGATCAAAACTCACAGTCTGAGAACTGCTGCTATCTAGATTTGTGATGGGTTGGAATCAACTTGAGAGTGGTAGGTTAATTTTGTATTATGTGTTGTTCGATGTTATTGACTAAACTTATCAATTTTAATTAATCGACACAATAGCACAATTTCAATTGCTCATTTTCCAGTAACCAGGGGAATTATCAAACTCTATCCATGACTTCTTGACCATGGTCCCTACACTTTATATATAAGTATGATGGAAAATATCATTGTAAAATTATTTTTATAAACTTAAACAGATTAAAGAAAATATACAGAATAATATGAAACCTGTCATATGAAAGAATGGTGAATAAGGCTGAAGTACACTTCTGGAAATGTTACCAGGCATATATAGGTATGTTGTACTGTGATTGTTTTGCTTAATTGTATTATTTCTGTGTATTATGTGTGGACTTTTATTTCTAGGGAGAAGTGGTATTTTTATTTGAATGTGATATTTATTTATTGCTTTAATTTTTTTCTTTTGAAGTGGGGAAGTATTAAAATTGTAATGTTATTCACATACTCTACTTGCTGAGTAAGCCTCCTTGCTAGTAAAGGTATATTCTTCAAGATGAACCTGTCCTAGTATGTCAAATTACAAACTGGTGGAATTGAAAGAAATGTGCTTTCCCAGGAAAGTGAGAGGGGGGCCTACAAGACATTATATGATATCGTTTGCACACTAATAAGCTCAGAGATGTTTCCATAAATCCTACAGAAATTGAGGACTCAAAAAAGAAGCCATTAATAAAATTGAAACTCCCCAAAGATTTACTATTATGAAATATATAGTGGGTAACTCCATAGCTACCACAGAAACTTGTTTTCAGGCATCTGTTCAAGTAAGGAACAATTCTGTTAGAAGTTCTTGCCTAGTCACTTTTTTTTCCCCTGAGATTTTGGTTATCATGGAAAACAAAAATTTCTTCATAAAAAATGTTTTCTCATTTATGTGGATATGATTATTGATTCAAAAGGCAAATTCAATAAACATCATAATAGACAAACTCTCTGAGAAAAGATGAAAGGTAAACAGACATAAGTTTCCCTTCCCTTACATTAAAAAGACTTGGTAGCAGAACAAACTAAGCTCTCTGTTGCTAATCTAAAGTGTCAAGGTTCAAACTTGTCACCAGTTCTGTAGCACAAAAGACCTGGACATCTGCTCCCAGACAGATGAACGCCCAGGACACCCTGAGGGTTGGTCCTCTTCTCCACTACCGGACTTCATGAGTTTGAATGACATGTTGGCACACAAGAAACACTCGACTTAGAATTATTTTGTTTTTCAATGTCACATCCTTATCTAGATGTCATAGCACTATACAGCAACTGGAGAGGGAGAACTTGGAGATGATTTACAGCAAGTGAGCCTCTTACTGACCACAGTGGAAAATATACAGGAGAAGGGACAGTCATAGCTGAAAGTCTAGTTATAGCAGAAGTAGATACTTAAGACTTGGTTGGACTTATTAAGTTTTGCAGACATCTTTACACTCTGTTTTAGTTATTATAAATGTTACTATCTCTTGGGAATTAAATGGCTTCTTAGATATCTTAATATTTTTTTAAATCCATGTAAGTGCTTGTTTTGATATTTTTTTAATATGCTGATCATTCAGATGTCAGAAACCGAATCCATTCCTGCCTGTTAATTCTACCTATGGTGATCCTGTAGGACACCATAGAATTGCCTCACATAGTTTCCAAAGCTGTCGGTCTTGATGGAAGACCCTGCTGGCTCTTTCTCCTGGAGAGCAGCTGGTGAATTAGAACCAGCTCCTTCTCTAGGAGTCCAGGAAGGTGCATCCTGGGAGAAACCTTCTCAGTGTCTTGGAACACTTCTTTCCCCTAATTGCAGTCCTCATTGCCAATAAGTGTTGCTGTTCTTCTGTGAGGTGCCAGTGAGTTGGTTGACCCATAGACAACCTTCTGTTGTTCTGTTATGCACAACAGAAAGGAACTCCACACAGTCCTGCACCATCCTTGGAATTGCTCCTGTGGCTGGGTCACTGGCTGCAGCTGTGAAGTCAATCCATCTTCTTGAGGGCCTAGTTTGTCTTCATGGCCCTTCTCCCAAACAAGATTATTTTTATATTAATCTGGTTAATTTTTATATTTTATCATCTATTATCAATTTATGGCATTTAGAAGAATCTATTAAACTACACTATACATTCAGGAATGCGGGTATTCATTTTGTTTTGATTAAATTCCATTCTTTATGTTTACAGTATAATAATGTAGTCAACGATCCAGGTGTGGGTTGTTCTAAAAAAGCTGAAATAGGGTTAACAATATTGTGGCAGTCATGTGCTTATGTTAATTTCATGATTGAGATGTAGGGGTGGAGTCTGGCCTGTTAATCTGGAGATAGTCATTGAGTAGCCAATGAGGCCTCTGATATGTCTCGCGATATTTCCCTCGTGAAGATGAGAAGCTATCTTCCCCAGTTGTTGGGAGTTAGTCTCATATGATTAATCATGGACAAGACAAGATGGCACCATCTGAGGAGCCAGAGAAGCCACATGACTTTGCCCTGATGGAGTCAGACCTCTGAAGCTAGAGAGACCACATGGGGACCCCTGCCAGCGATGCGTTGTTTCTGCCACCACTGAATGCTGTTGATGCACCCTGAGCCCTGGAAGCATGGAGACCTGGGGTGATCCCTGCCGGCACCAGGATTCTGCTCTCACTGACCTGTGACTACTTGAGTTGGAAGGAGACTCTATAGACTGATATCAGGCATATGGGCTAATATTGGACTTATGACTTTGAACTGGACTGGATTGGGATGCTTTCTTAATGTCCTATTTCTTTTATATATAAACCTTTTCCTTATGTTCATCTGCGTCTATAAATTTGTTCCTCTATTCTACCTGGACTAACACAAATATTGACAATAGTGAAAGCATGTGATTTGGGGGGGGGGTATAAAGAAAAAATAGAATGATTGTACCCTTTAAAAGAAAACGTGATCCTAAGTTATGTTGCTATGTTTGTTCATCTCAGATGTCATAGCATCTTTCCTGATGCTTAGCAACCCTGTGGACAGCAAAAGAAACACTCCCCAGTGCTGCCCCTGCTTCACCACGCTGTACCACAACTCATTGTAACAGCCATGGTGACTGCCCCTGGCATTGCAGGAAGGCCTCTTTTTTGTTGTTGATATTCTACTTGAACAACAAGGATGTTCTTCTCCTGGTCTTGGTGCTTTCTCATACATGCCCTATGTACGAGAGTTCAATTTATCACTTTATCATTTCTCAGGAGCACTCTAGCTGCACTTCTTCCAATCTTCCAAAACCCATTTGGTGTGTTCGTCTGGAAATTCACAGCACTTTGATATTCTCCACCAGCAACTGTATTTCAAGGGACACGAAGTCTACTTTCCCATGCTGTCACGTGCACATGAAGGAATCAGGTGCACTGAATTCTTCAAGGTGACACCTTTGCTTTTTAATACTTTAAAGAGAACATTTCTTTTCAGTTTTGTTATATTTATAGCAGTAGTTTTGTCCAATGCCAATGTTAACACCGCCATCAGGTTGATGCCTGCTCAAAAAAACCTTGTTGAATAGAGTAGAACTTCCCTGTGACTTTCTGAGACAGTAATTGTTTTCAATAATAGAAAATCCCATCTTTTACTCCTGAAGTTGTTGTCATTATTGAACCACTGATCTTGTGGTTAGCAGCCCAACTATTAGTCATTTCATCACTTGAAAAGGACTTTCTCAAGTCTCTTATATTCCTACATAATTGGTATTTTCTTTCTAGCTTCTTTTCATCCTCAACAGTATTGTTTCTTGAAATTATTAGTGTTTATTGGTGACTTTGTAGAGTAATTTTTTTTTCATTTCCTTGGAGAAAAGAGTAAGCATTCAGAGTTCCAACAGATACATTTAATTGATCATCGCATTATAAGTAGAATGTTGGGGTCCTACGATAGTTTTTTAAATGTTCATGGAAGCAGCAGTCAAGAGAACCAAGAACACATTACATTGGGTAAATCAATCACACTAGACCTCCTTAAAGTGCCAAAAAGCAAGGGCGTCACCTTGAGGACAAAAGGGTGCTGGAAATTGAATAAGGACAACTGAGATGGAATCAATGCATTGGAGTCAAGGTAATGATGAAGGATTTTGAAAAGACCGTGGACCCAAAAGAACAAACAGCTCTGTCGACGGTTCCTTGGAAGCAAGAATGGCAAGACTTTGCCTCACACATATACGTTGGGCGCGTGGTCAGGAGAGATGAGTTCCTGGAGAAAGAGAACATGGTTGGTCAAGTAGGAGAGTCATGAAAAAGAGGAAGAACCTTTACAAGATAGGGTGACACAGTGGCTGCCACAATGGGCTCCAACAACAATTGGGAGCAGGGCCCAGGAGCAGGTGGACTTTCATTCTGCTGTGCATTGGGTCGCTACAAGTCAGAACTACTTGCAGGCCCCTAACAACAATGTCATGACCGTTTCTGTGGGATTTGCGAATAGTATCTCATTGTTTCCCCAAATCCAATGTTGCCTTTCAGCAATCTAATGTAGGCTTATTGTCAGTTTTGTAATAGATAAAGCCAGATGTTCAACAAAAGTCTGTTCATTCAACTGTTAAAAGTATCTAAAAACATTTGCCATAGTACCAATAATTTGTCTTTCTAGCTCCGTATTGCTTAGGACTTTCTCTTTGGAGTTCTGAAATCTCACTACGATAAGTCTGGATACGAATATTTTATGAATTCTAATATGTATCTGGAGGATTCTTTTAATCTTAAGGCTTGAAATGTAGATCAAGGAACATTTCTACAAATTTTTGTTTATATCGCTCATATTTCCTATATTGTTTCTGATTTCCTTGTTAACACCCATACCAGATAATGACTGAACTTCCGAAGACTCGCTCTATCCTTACATACTTTTACTCTATACCGCTTTGTCCTTTACTGCACCTATGATACACCATGTACCTCATTTATTTTCAAAATCTCAAGCAAGGCATTTAGTCATTTGTATTCATTTTATTTTTATTATTTTAATTAATAATTTATTGGGGGAATCATACAAATATTATGATCAACCATCATTGAATTTTATTGAGCACATTTAGCCATCTACATTTCCAAAATATTCTTTCTACTTCGGTCCTTGGTATGAACTCTCTTTTTTTTCTCTTTCCTCCCCCACACTCCAACCCTTGTGAGTCCTTGATCAATTATATATTATTATTATTATTTTGTGTCTTACACTGTCCATTGTATCCCTTCACCCACATATCCATTATTCATTCTCATGGAGGCTATATCCAACCTTGTGATAGGTGTTTGTCTTTTGTTATGTGTTCTATTCAATTGTATTAGTAATGAAGGCAATTATATTTTGATACTTTAGATACTAATAATAGTTTACTAGTGTTATATTAGATATTAACATGAATTCACTAATTTTAAGATTACCCCTAAAATAATAATTCTGTACTCAAATTGCTCCGTTTTAAATAGCAATTTCATTATGTTTAATACGCATACTATTCTGTGCAACCTGCTTAAGTCTAATTTTTTTAAAGTTTCTTTTCAGTTCTCAGAATTTCCAGGTTTTCTCAAAGGGAAGCTTTGTTTGTTTGTGTTTGGGTTTTTTTTTTCATTCTTTATCCTTTCCATTATTATTGAGAGTCTACTTACTCTTCATTGTTCTGTCCTGATTACTAATGTACATATGCCTTGGATTTCTCTCCCATTTCAAAGGTCTCATTTGCCAACAGGCCATTACAGTTTCTAGTCTGTCTTAGTCTGGAATTGTCTCAAGGGACAGGTGGCACAGGGCACTTGCAGTTCTTTATAAATGGGTGAGTCAGATATGTCAACCAGCAGTTTCCTTGATGGGAATATGAGCAGGACAAGCAGCAGGGCCAGGGACTTTGTCAACAGTTAAAAATTATGAAACTTTTAGTGGTAATAGAGTATGTAGTATATTGGACTCCAAAGGAAAATGCCCTTTTCTTTGTCTTTTTTTTTTTTTGCCTGGGTCTACTGTGAAAATTATAGCTGTCTGTATCTCTAGTCTATTTCTCTCTAAGGCCTCCACACATCTGAATAGGCAACCTTGTCTAGCAGTTCACCCACTTTTCTGAGAGGACAGTCTCCCAGGATTAAAGTCCAGTAACTGTTCTGCCAGTATTTGTGTTTCAGGCCTGCTGTAAGAAATCGCCACAAGCTAGGTTGGCTCCATCAACAAACACAGTTGCACGCTCTTCTGAGGCTGCAGTCTGACTTCCAATGCTGCCAGCATCACACTCCTCCTAGAGGCTCTAAGATAATATCTTTCCTTGACTCATCTCCTTTCTGGTGGCTCCACCTGGTCCTTGGCCATTTGCTGCTTACCTCCTCTGCCTGTCTCTTTTCCTACCATCTTCTCTCCACTTTTCCCTCTCTTATGAGGATGGTGGCCTTCAGATTTAGAGCTGCCCAGATAATTCAGGACAACTCACCTTGTGTTCCTACCTTACTTTTATCTGCAAAGATACTTCATACAAATAAGGTCACATTCACAGGATCCTGAAGTTAGGATATATACATATGCTTTTTGTTTGGGAGCAACAAGACCATTCAACCACTCAAGCCAGAGAGAGAAGGAGGAATACCAAGGACTTGGCTTCTCAAGAGTCACTGGTTATCCAGCAGGCACTTTGCCTGCTCTCTGCCCGAGAGAGGAACGCTGTAAGCCTTGGACAAAAGGATGGCTCCTGGAGTCAGAATGCTCACACTCAAATTGGACTCTGCCACATCCTAGGGATTTGGTCTTGGGAAAGTTATTCATCTCTCTGCTCTTCAGAATTTGCATCTATAAAATAGACAAACATTACATTTTTATCAAAGGATTTCTGTGACAAACAAGCTACCTCTTTTAAAAATAAATTGTTTTATTGGAAGTTCTTACAGCTCTTATAACAATCCATACATCAGTTGTATCAGACACATTTGTACATATGCTGGCATCATCATTTTCAAAGTATTTTCTTTGTATGTGAGCCTTTGGAATCAGCTCTTTTTTTTACCTCCCCCTCCCTCCACCAGTGTGAACTCTTGATAAATTACAAATTATTTTTATTTTCTTATCTTACACCAAACACTGTCTCCCTTCATTCATGTTTCTGATGTTTTTTCCCTTTAGTCTCTGTTTTTGTGTGTGTGCTATCCGTCAATCCTTGGAATTGGTTCCCTTTCTCCCCCTATTTTCCCCCTACCCTCATAATATTGCTACTCCCATTACTGTTCCTGAGGGATTTATCTCCCCTGAATCCCATGTGCCAAGTGTTTTTATTTGTACCAGTATGCATGCTCCAATCTAGCTCGATTTGGAAGGTAGAACTGGGGTCATGATAGTGGGGTATAGAAGGAAGAATTAAAGAACTAGAGGAATGTTGTATGCTTGTCAGTGTTATACTGCAGTCTGGATGACTCATCCCTCCATTGTGACCCTTCTATGAGGAGATGTCCAATTTTCTACAGATGGGTTTGGGTCTCGACTCCCACCTCACTTATTTGCTTCAGTATGATTGTTTTGGGTCTTCTGATACCTAATCCCATCAACACCTTGCAATCATACTGACTGGTGTGCTTCTTCAATGTGGACTTTTTTGGTTCCCTGCTAGGTAACTGCTTTTTTAAGTTCAAGCCTTTAAGGTCCCACACGCTATATCTTTTAATAGTCTGGCACCATTTGCTTTATGTGCCACATTTGCTTATGCACCCATTTGTTTGCAGGGCTTGTGTGAGAAAGGAAAGCATCATAGAGTGCTGGTTTACTAGAACAATGTGTTCTTGAATTCAAGGAATACTTGAGTACAGTCCCAATGCCCATCTACTTCCTTAATTTTTAACAAATAAATATATGTAATTAGACCTTGTGTTAGTCCTGATAGGCTAGAGAAACAAATTCATAAACATGCATATGTGTATAAGAAAGGCTTATTTAAAAGAGCAACTATACATTAAGAAAACATCCAAGTCCAGACCAGTTCTAGGTCATAAGTCTGATATCAACCCATATACCTGATTCCAATAAAAAATTTCTCTTCAGACCCATGAAGCACATGCAAGGACACAAGGACAATCACAACCCAGTGGGTTCAGAGTCATATATCCAGTGGTGACAGAACCATCGGAGCCCTGGCAGTGGTCTCCCATGGCTCCTCCAATTTCCAGGGCTCAGGGTCTCTCAGCATGCTGTCATGTGTCTCATCAGCTACAGTGTATCCTAGGGAGGGAGCCTAAAGACAGTGCTCCTGCCTGCAAGATGGAATCACCACATTTCCCAGAATTCTCAGGAGAAGGCCGTGCCACAGAGAGGTTTCATTGGCTATCTGCAGAAAGATAGGCTAGACTCCACCTCTACACTCTTTATCCTCAAATTGACACCAGTTTAGGTGACTGCCACCGGCCTATATGCCTATCGTTATGTATTAAAATATTTGCATATGTACATGCCTATATTTATACCTGTATAAATCTTTTGTCTTCCTAGTTCTTTTCTCTATTCACTTGTACTTGAGGAATAAACTACTTTTTAAAAATGCAGGCTATTTATAATCAACTCTATACATCATGTTGTTGTCAGATGCTATTGATTAAGGCAGTCTCAGACACATGGAAATGCCAGGCACAAAGAACAAAATGCTATCTGGTCCTGAGGCATCAACCTAATCAGTTGCAAGTTGGAATCTATAACGTTTTCATTGATGCCTATATCGGAAGCGGATTGTCAGACTTTTCTTCCTAGTCTTAAAGTGCCACTAACATTGGTTCAGCATCAAAGAAACACTCAACTTTGACTGACTAATGGGCTATGGCTAGCCATGAGGTATAATGGCTGGGAATCAAACCCAGATCCCATCTACACATGATAAACTTTCTATCAGGATGAAATATTACTATTAGGAAAAGCACCAGCCTCTCTTTTCTTATCTTTGATTGGCTACCTTTCCTGCCTATGTGATGTCTCAGTGTCTGATTCTTTCTAGTCATGTTTTTCACTGGAAATTCACAGGAGGAGGTCTAGGTCTGGCTCTTGCATGCGAGTTTCCGGTGGGGGGGGGGGGACGGGGGCGGGGAGAAAAGTGAGCATCAACAAGGAGTGGCTGGGCTTACCCAACCATGATCTAATGGGGGCTTCCCACAGGGAAAAAAGGGTTCATATCAAGCTTCCAGTTAAAAGATGTCCCCACAACTATTCACACTCTGCTTTAATCTCTCCTCCGGATTGTGGTTAAAGTGATCTTTCAAACACACCTAGGGTGGTTCCTTGAATTTCAAAAATCCTGCAAATAATATTCTGTTGTCTTACCATATTCTTTGGCATGCAGTCACTTTTGAGAAAATTCTCAAAAACAAAAAATATGCTCAAATGCTTATAATTCACTGTGTGTGTGCGTGAGCGTATGGAGTTAAGTGACTGAATTAAGCTAAAAAGGCAGAATTGCTCCATCTTAATTTTAAGATGAACTATAATAAGATATGTATTTCTCAGTGAATCTTTATAACTACAACAAATTGGTCACTTAGAATTTTGAAACATAAATCATTATCTTCAAATTTTTAAAGTAACTTTTAACTCAGCACATTTTCCCAGAAACACACAGATGGTCAGAATAGTAGTAGCCTTCAGATTTAAAAAATGTCTGATGTTGGGGGAAAGTCCAAAACTAGAATCTCAAAGTAGCTTTTACCCTAAGTTATCACTATCGAAAAGAGCAGTCTTGAGAGTGGAAACGTTTCTTTCCATCCTGTTCAACCCTATATCCACTTGGGTTGACTTCAAAGTGCTCTGGAGCATTCTCAAGACTTTGGCCCTCTTTAGGAGGAAAGAAAAAACATAGAGTTCTTCAGCAGAAACACCCACACCTTGGAGGATGTCCCCTGATAGCATCTCCCTGTTAAGAGGCTTACAAGCATAGTCAGCAAGCATTCCTTAGTCCTCCATGGTCCTCCACTCCCAGTTGCACTGGTGGAAGACAGAGCAGCTCCATTCCACTCAAACGATGAGACAGAGAGCACAGAAATTTTGTGTGAATTACTGCCTCACACAGAAGAGTTGTTCTCATGATATATACAATCTTGAACAAAAGATAACCTACAAACATTTCAGAAAAGGCCATGAAGGTCCCTAGCACCTGTCTTTAAGATTATAAAATGATTTTTCCTAGAGAAGAGAAGAAGGAAGCAGGGGAGTTCAAACTCCCTCAAACTCATGGGAAGAACACATTAAAGGGGTCCAGAAAGGAGATGGATATGAAATAGAGAGAACGTTGACTGTTCATTTTTATTATTTTGCCTGGGTTGGATACAAGCAGTTCCAAATTCAGTCTGGGTTGGGATTCATGGAGACAAGGACTGGTCTATGCTTATCACTTTCTCAATCAACTCTTGATTCTCACTAAACCTATTGCTTCTCTAGTGTCAAATGGTGTGCAAGGGAAATAATGAGTCATACTGTAGGACATTAGGGGACAGAAAACATATCTGCGGTCTAGTTGCATACAACCCAGTGAATTATCCAGATCATCAAGTTGCCTTATATTTATTATTTTCTCTGAAATTCCAAGACAGGCAACCAAGGACACAGCATTTCTTCCTTTGCTTTTCAAGAAATTCAAGGTCAAGTAGGAGAAAACTTGCAAAAAGCAAAGACAGGAAGGTTTAGCCTCAGGTTAGAATTCCCACAAAGACCTGATATCCAGAAGAGCAAGTTCTTTCTTCAGCACTCTATAAATGTTCTTATGTATCCAATTGTGTCTACCCCCCTTGAGAAAAAGAAAAGATATGTTAATGTTCTAACATCTGCCTATGAACATGACCCTTGTTCAGAAATACAAGTCTTTGAAGGTGTTATCAGTAAGTTATCATGAGGTGATCCAAGAGTAAGGTGAGTCTTCATCCCATGTGAGTGATGATCGAATAGATGGAAGAGAGACAGAAGGGCACATGGGAGGCAGGGGTGTGAGAGAAAATCTTAAAATGCATCTGTAAGTCAAGGAATGTCAAGAAATGTCTGAGACTTCCAGGGCAAAGAGAGACAAGAAAGAATGTCTCATGAGAGCTTGGGAGAACATGGGACTATAAATTTGAAATACTAGCCTCAAGAATGGTACAATAACTCATTTCTGGTATTTTATTATGGCAGCCTTAGGAAACTGCTATCTCAAATTGGGTAGCCTTTGTAAGATACACAGCAAAAGACCATGCTTTTCTCTCCTAAGCAGTCAAAACACCCTGGTATTGAACTTGAATAATTAACAAAGCAAATCATTGCCTGTGTGATGGGTTGAAGAAGGTCAGTCCCAACTTCCTTCCCACATTCTGATTTGCCAGAGCTTCAGAACGTGTATAAAACCTTTCAGAAACAAGGTCTTTGCAGGTAATCGATACTACAGGGCCGAGTAGAAAGAACTTCTGCTGTGTGTTCCTGCGACTGTGATTCTTAAGGGAAGAGAAAGCCTTCTCTTTTCCTCACAGAGTATCTGGTGGTTTTGAACTACTGACTTTGTGGTTAGCCACCCAATGTGTAACCCACAAAGTAGCCAGCGCTTCTCAGATACAGCCTCAGATACTCAGAAGGAGGTTGGCTCTAGGGACACTTCAATTTGGGATTTCTGGCTTCTGAAACTGTGAGAACAAAAATGTCTGTTGTTTTAAGGCACTTGATTTTAGCAGCTTTAGCAAACTCACACGGACCCCTTTAGAACCTGTCAAAAATTATCCTACCTGTCATTTTTCTATGGTGAACTTGGTAGTTTTCTTTTTTTCCCTTCCAAACGATGCTCTGCCTTGAGTTTACTTTTGTCAAGCAATTAATTCTCAATGAGCACAGGCTCATATTGCAAGCACATATGTTTGCTTTAGAAATAAAGTTGTTAGTAGCTAAACGTATTCCTTGTCCCTGGTTTCACAAGCTCATGATGGCAGGCACCATAATGTTTTCCTAGTACTGGTGACTGTTTTTCTTTGCACGGGGCACTGGCCTGTCTCTCACATTCACAGCTGTTGTACATGCTTTGCAATTAGAAAGAGACACGGGAACGCAGAGGGAAAAAAAGTCACTTGTGACTGGTGTGTGAACAAGCACTAGCTTATCCACTTCTACTCTTACACAGGAAAGAGTCTTTATTGCCTGATCCCAAAGAATTTTAGTGACACAAGCTGGAGTCCACTCAGGCACAGGGGCCCTGAGTTAGTCAAGGTGAGGTGGCTGTGTTTTTAAACCACGGGCACATTATTCCATGGTCAGAGGAGGGAGTAAAATCTCCTTTGCTGTCAGTTCTAAGAAAGGAACAGAGAGGAGCAGCGCAGGGTCAAGAGCCAGGATGCACAAAGACTCCCCCCTACAGTGCTCAAGGTCCTCACCCTCAGAATCCTGCTGGCTTTTTGTGGAGTCATCAGCCTTTGACTCAGAAAGAGTTTGTGAATTCACTGTTGAGGAAAGCTGCAAGAGCATGTCCTTGGCAATGACTAATCCCTCCACGTATCTATTTCTCAAGAGGGAGACCCTGTTCTGTGGACCACTGGGGCACTAACTTCACAGATGTTGTGGACTAGTGCATGCGTGCGCACGCGCGCGTGAACACACACACACACAGAGGAAAATATGTAGGAAGTAGTTAGAAGTGCCAAAGGACCCCTGATGGTATAGTTGGCTATGCCTCCGGCTGCGAATGAGAAGATCCTCGATTGGAAACCACTCATCTCTCCCAGGGAGAAAGAGAAGACTTTCAAGTCCTTTGAAGATTTATAGTCTCAGAAAATCACTGGCCATCCTACGCTGTGCTCCCTTGTCATGAGAGTCACAACAGTCTCTACCTCAAGGCGTTCGGTTGTAGTTTTATCTTGGGACAAGGATTCCTGGTAGTGTGTTGGATTGCCAATTGGATTTCTAACTATAAGCCTAGAAATTCACAACCACCAGCTTCTCCAAGGGGGAAAAACGATACTTTCCACTCCTGTAAGGATTGATAACCTCAGCAATGCTCGCGGGCTTTCTGCTCTTTCATAGGAGGTCTCCATGCATAAGAATTGGCTTGATGGCAGTGAACTTATTTTTTGTTTTTGTATTTTTTATTTTAAATCTTTGGACAGTGAGAGCAGGCAAAGTGGTGAGAAATTTTTTACTTTCTTTTATACCCTTCTGTGGTGTTTAAAGCCCTCAACTTTGTGCCTGGATTAGTTTTGTAATAAAAGAAAAGCAGTCATCATCACGACATTTCCTTTTTAATATCTGCATTCTTAAACGATATTTCTGTTATTAGAATTGTATTATATCAGAAGATTCTCAGAAAAGTTCCACAGGGCTCTATTATGAAGCAAAACAGTGAAATATCAGGTTTTTAAAGGGAACTGGCAAAACTTGGGTGCACAAAATAGATTTTGGCTAATTTCCTTTCTTCAACATTATGTCTGATCAGCACTAAGGTATTTAAAGAAGGATCTTCACACTTTCTAGCGTATGCCTCTCTTGGCACTTAACAACAACACTGAAGATTAATTTAGTGTGGCTGTCACCTAATCTGCTGTCAGTTTAAGTAAGGAGTAAGAGTGTAGGGGTGGAATCTAGCCTGTCAATCTGGAGTTCGCCAATGAGACCTCTGTGTGGAGGTGGCCTTCTCCTCTGAGAATTCTGGGAAATATGGCACTTCCTTCTTGGAAACAGAAGATACTCTCTCACTGATTTGGAGACACTTGACTCACAAGGATAGCTTCCTGTGAGACATCCCTGAGGAGAAGCGACATGAACCTACCTTGTTGCGGCCAGAAACCTGGACCTGGACCTACATGGAGACTCCTACCATCGCTGAGATGCTTACAACACTACCGGATCAATAGACTTTCTATTCATTGACTTGGGGTCATTCTGCATTTGGCATTATTGCATGTGTTTCATGAGTCTGAAGAGCACTTACAGATTGGTATTGGACAAATGAGCTAATATTGGACTTATGATCTTGGATTGAACTGGGTTGGGGTGTTTTTCTCAATGTTCAATTGCTCTTGTATATAAACCTCTCCCTTATAGACATATACTTATCTATGAATTTCGTTTCTCTGTTCTTCCCAGACAAACACACTTGGTGACTATCTGTATCATTAAGACTCTAAGTTTCTTGTAAGCAAAGATCACATTTATTCTGTAAGCAAAGATCACATTTATTATTTTTTTAAATTAGATCCTCAGCACAAAGCAGAACTTATTAATAATATCAACACATTAACCAAAAAATCAAGCAATACTTGTTGAAATACCCATTGGTAATACCTTGCTAGAAAATCCTCAAATGGGGTTTTAGCCTCTCATAACCAAAGCAAAATCTATGGCCATCTAAGGGAGACTGACTTAAAACAAGTCTCCACAGAGAACTGTTTTTTGGTGTTTCTGAGACTAAATCTTGACAGGACCTAGCAGTCCCATCATTCTCTGGAGCAGCTTGTAGGTTTGAACCTCTGACTTTGTGGTTAGCTGACCGCCCGGCATTTAATCCATCATATCACTGTGGTGACTTAACTATTCCAAATGATCCTGAAAAACAATAAAAGAAAATAAGGGTGACTCTTTTCCACAGAGGCTTCAAACTTGTTTTAGAAATGCAAGAATACTTCAGATTTTACCAGAAGAAAGTATGAAGAGCAATTAAAATTGTGACTTCAGATATAACCACCCCCTCCCCAAATCCTTGTTTCCTCACCAACTTGTGTTAGTGTGGGAAGGCTAGAGAAACTAATCCAGGGGACTCATATGTGTGTAAGAGAGTTTCATATAAAGGATAATTGCATATTAAGAAAGTGTCCTGTACCAGTCCAGTCCAAGACTGTAAATCCTATATTAGCCCATATGCCCAATACCTATCTATAAAGTCATCTTCAGACTCACAAAACACATGCAATGACATCAAATGCAGGGTGATCATAGGCCAGTGGGTAGGAAGTCCTTGGTCTGGGTGATGTTGTAAGCATCTCCGTGCTGGCACGAGTCTCCATGTGACTTCTCCGGCTAAGATCACCAGCTTAGTTTCATGTGTGCTGTCAATGGGGTGTCTCCCTAAGCATGAGCAGAGAATCTTGCCTGCCTCCAAAGAGGGAGAACCAGATTTCCCAGAATCCTCAGGGGAAGGCCAGACCCACACAGAGGCCTCATTGACTGTATTCTGATTGACAGCCTAGACTCCACCCCTACCCTCTCGATTCTCAAATTGATACCAGATTAAGATTATGCAACTACCACACAATTTAATTGTCAATTTGGCTTGACTTAAGCTCTTGCCTCAGTTTGTTTTCTTTTTTTTTCTAGTGCCCATGTCCTACCCTCCATCTGTCATGTTGTCACACTGTGGTGGCTTGTGTGTTGCTGTGATGTTGAAGTGATGTCACTGGTATTTCAAACACCAGCAGGGTCACTCAAATTGAACAGGTCCCAGCTAGGCTGACCTCCTCAGAAGAATCAGCTACGGAGAAGCCGACGGCGAGCACAGACACACTGCCAGGTCCTGACAACTTAATGAACAGCAGCAGACATGGCAGAGCCAGTGCACTGGAGGAAGTACTGCCCGAATGCCCCTCAAAGGCAGGGGCAGTGATACTTGTCTCAAGTACTGTAGACACTTCCTCAGGAGAGACCCATCTCAGAGGAGCACCTCGTGCTTGTAATAGAGAGAGGGGAGAAGAGGAAGGCTGGCATGAGATGGGCTAGCACTCTATCTCAACAATTCACTCACGGGGAAGCACAATGGTATGGAGGATGGACCAGAAGAGAGCATGCTTCTTTCCGTGTAGGGTGGTCATGACTTGGAGTGGACTCAGGCGCACCTCTCAACCACAGGGCCTTTGCTCAAGCTCAGTCTTGCTGTCATGTCATCGTTATGTCAATATTGCTATCAATGGGGAGTTTAAGAATGATGAAGAATTATACGCTCAAGAATACTTTGGGAGGGCAATTTTCTAGGTTGACTAGTGGACCGGGGTGGAATGTTTTATGGTTATAGAGTGTCTAAATTCTGCTTACCTTAAACTAACCGTCTTTTAATATCAACCATGATATTATTTTTAAGCAATATTATTATTCCTATATATGTATCCACTGAGTCATCCTAGATGTAAATAATGGTGTGAAATTAATAACCCCAGTAGTTAAAATGCTTTCTCTCATTGAAATATCAAATCACTTACACCAGTATTTTCATTTAATTCCAAAAGCTTAGTATTTTTGTTTTTGTCCTGTCCCTGAGTGGGAGAAGTCTAGAAGTGGGCTGCCCCCACACTCAACATTCCCATCCAAACTTTGTCCGAGAGCAAAATTAGTCTCACTTTAAAAAAAGAAGGCAAACAAGTACCTTTAAAATTTTTATAATTTTACCGCATTTTTCATTAAGAATGATTGCAACTTGCTCAAGCATAGGTCCTGGATGACAAGAGTTGCCTATATATTTAGCTGCAGAAAGCATGAACATATGAGGCATAAGCTGCCTTGGAATTTTTGCTAGTCTGACTAATCCTTTGGGGTGCTTAAAAGCTAGGAGAAATGGATCTCCATGTGGTTAGATTAAGGCAGCAATACACAAAAAGTATTTTTATTGACTAACTAGTCTTCCTCTTTTCAATCATCCAATTTTTCTTTTATCTAAATAAAGGTCTGCATTGTCTGCATTTCTTAGCGTTGCTGTAACAGAAATATTACAAGTAAATAGAAATATATCCTCTGAGAATTTAGGAAGATAGAAGTCCAACTACAGCATGATTGTCCCCATTTAGGGGAAGATTTTCACACAGATTGAGAACCACTGACCGAGGCGCAGGGGGAGACTCGTGCCAGGAAACATAGAGATTCCTGGGAGCACTGGGTCCAGGGGCTCTGGGGAAAGATAAATTGTCTCCTTTCAGGGTCAATCTGTGTGGCATCGCCCCTTTGGGGTCAAATGACCTTTTCAGAGAGGTTATTCAGGACCATCAGATAACACAGAAATATTTCACTATATACAATTCCATATTGTTTTGTGATTCATCACTATCATTTAACTATGTTTAATTGTGTTCAATTTGTGAAACAGAAGTTCATCCTGTATATCAGCTATTGACATGACGATTCATAACAGTAGCAAAACTACAGTTATGACATAACAATGAAACTAATTTTATGGTTGGGAGTCACCACCACACATGGAATTTATTCAAGGGTTGCAGCATTAGGAAGATTGAGAACCACTGGTCTAGGAGCTCTCCAGTTCAAGTATGTGCTATTCTCTCTCTCTCTCTCTCTCTCTCTCTCTCTCTCTCTCTATCTCATTCTGTCTCTCTCTCTCTCTCTCTTCCTCGACACACACACACACACACACACACACACACACACACATAAACACACATCAAAGGTATTATAGGTCAAACCTAGGAGAAAATTCCCTTTATCTGGGTAAGCATGCTTTATCCATGTAATCCTCTTATATCCAAGCAGGGATAATTGCATCAGATCACATCATCAGAATGATTACATCATTATATAATGTTCACATCACATCATTAAACATCTGTGAATCCATTGAGAATCATAGCCCAGCCATGCTGTATATATATATATATATATATATATATATATATATATATATATATTATATAGAGAGAATTCAATCTATACTAGTTATTCTATATGATCTCAGAGTTTCCATTTGAGAATACAAATTACAGGTCTTAGAAACATAATATGTATATTAGAAGTGACTTTAAAAAAATGTTTAGTGTGCTAGAGGCCACAAATCTCCTAGCATTTGATTCACAGATGGGCCAGATTAAAAAAATAAAATAAAATAATTACTATTTACAGTACTCAACACCAGGAGACTGCATTAAATATACAAGAGAAATAAAAGCAGCCTGTGAATTTTACTCTAGCTTGCACTCTCTGTTATTTGTTGTTTGTATTTGTATACCACAGCCAGAAGCTCTTTGACATTGTTTGTATATTCATCCATCATGCAAAATGTTTGGGGGAGAAGAATAATGAAGAACAATAAGAAAATCCATTGAAGTACTGAACTAACTTGTAGGTTAATTTAATGTAGGGAAAGAACTCTATTTCAAATGTGATGATATACTAAAAAATGAGCCTATTTAAATTGTACTTTCCCTCCAGCAAGGCAAAAGGGCACTTGGTCCTGTGTTTTCTTTTTTAAATTATTATTTAAACTGGACCAAAATAATGTAAAGCAGAACAAAATGTCATTAACTCTAGAAAACTAAATAGCAAATGAGCCTATTTCAATCAAATGACTACGATTCTTTTAATCAAGTGTCTGTTGTCAGCGGGACACTGTACTTGGCCCCTATAAACAACCCTCAACGTTTAGTTCTTTCTTTTATATATTCTACTTCTACCATGAACTTTGCTCTCGATTAATTTGCACAAGAGGTAAGCCGACTTTGTGCTTGGTCTGTTTCCTGTGACGTTCTACCATCGTCTACTTTTTTCCAACTGGATTGTTTGAAAACGCAGCTAAAGGGCTACTAGCCTCAGGTCACCTAGGAAATTGAAGGCTCAGTAAGAATTAGAATTCAGGAGAAACACTGACTCCTCCTCCGTTCTTTTAATCATTAACATGCAGGGCACAATGAAACCTTATCAAAAGAGACAAAAAAAACCCAACCACATCATGTCTTTGCTTTTACTATGCAGGAAAAAGAAAAAGTGAAAGATCTGAACCCATTCCTCCTGCCAAAGCTAGAATTTCATATATCATCTTTATGAAGAATGACTTTTCTTTTTCATCATTTTATTGGAGGCTCATACAATTCTTATCACAATCCATATATATTTTCGTTGTGTCAAGCACGCATTTGTTGCCATCGTCATTCTCAAAATGTTTGCTTTCTACTTGAGCCTTTGGTATGAACTCCTCATTTGTTTCCCTCCCTCCCCATCCCCCCTTCCTCCATGAATCCTTGAGAATTTATAAATTGCTATTATTTTTTTTTATTTTACACTGTCTGATATCTCCTTCCACCCACCTTTCAGTTGTCCATCCCCTAGGGAGGAGCTTCTATGTAGATCCTTGTCATCAGTTCCCCCTTTCTACTCTACCTTCCCTTGACTCTCCCAGTATTGCCCCTCTCACCACTGGTCCGGAAGGGATCATGTGTCCTGAATCCCCATGTGGCCAGTTTCTATCTGTACCAGTGTACTTCCTCTCATCTAGCTAGCATTGTAAGGTAGAATTGAGATCGTGATAGTGGGTGGAGGGGTGATGGGGAAAGCATTTAAGAACTTGAGGAAAGTTGTATGCATCATAATCGCTACCATGCACCCTGACTGGCTCGTCTCCTCTCTATAACCATTCTGTAAGGGGATGTCCAGTTGCCTACTGATGGGCTTTGGGTCCCCAATTTGCACTCCCCCTCATTCACTAGTATATGATTTTTTGTTCTTTGATGCCTGACACCTGATCCCTTTGGCCCCCTGTGATCACACAGGCTGGTGTGCTTCTTCCATGTGGATTTTGTTGTTTCTGAGCTAGATGG
>PVJH01008543.1:0-84641 GCA_004026705.1 Nesogale talazaci | reverse complement strand
CCCGATCTCTCCCCCAACCCACTCCTTTGATGCCTGTCCTTCAAAAAGTAGCTTGTGTATATATCCTTGCTGTTGGTTCCATTTCTCTACCCCACCTTCTCTCTACCCTTCCAGTATCTCCAATCTAACCATTGGCCCAAAGGGGCCCAATCATCCTGGTTTTTTTTTTTTTTTTTTTTTTTAGGCATCCCTGCCCTCAGGTGGTGGTAGTAGGAGGCCCAGCCTTTTGCTCCTGGGAGCCGGAATTGAACCTCCATCCCAGTGGGCCGCAGTCCCGCGCACAACCACTACGCCACCGGGGCTCAGCAAGGCCATCCTGGTTTTTGCCAGCAACATAATTCAAATGCATCAATTCCCCTTCAGTTTTCCTTATTCATTGTCCAGCTTTGACCTGCATATGATGCCACTGAAAATACCCGTACTTGGGTCAATCACACCTTAGTCCGCTAAATGACCCACTTGCTTTTCAGCACATTGAAAAGGTCTTTTGCAACAAAGTGACCCAATGCAGTGCATTGGCGGCTGCTTCCATGAGCATTTATTGTTATTGTGGGTCCGTGCAAGATGGGCTCCTGAACGACTTCAGTCTTTTCTCTGTTTATTATGATGGTGATTACCTCTTGGTCTAAGGAGAGAATTGTAGTTTTCTCTGCTTTCACTTGTAATCCATACTGAAGGCTGTCAGCCTTGATCTTCATCAACAAGGGCTGCATGTCTTCCTTAATTCCACTAAGCAAGATTGTGCTATCTGGACATCACAGCCTGGTACTACATTTTTCTTCATCTCATCCAGCAACTCTGATGATTTGGTCAGTATAGAGATTAAATATATATGTTGAGAGGATTGTGTTCGTCTGGGTAGACTAGAGAAACAAATCCAGGGAAGCTCATATATGTATTAGAGCGACCTTTCTATCAAAGAACAATTAAGAAAACCTCCTACCCCTGTCCAGTTTAAATTCATGAATCCTCTGTTAGCCCACATATCCATTACCAGTCTATAAGTTTTTCTTCAGACTCACACAGCACATAAAATGACCCTGAATGCAGGAAGATCATAGTCCAGAGGGTGGAAAATCATGTGGATCCAGTGGTAGTAGAAGCATCTCAGCTCTGGAATGGGTCTCCATGTGGCTTCTCCAGTTCTAGGGCTCTGGCCCTGTAAGCACAGTTTCATGTGACTTGTCTATCTCTCAGGGAAGAGTATCTGTTTGTATCTGGCCTCCACTGTGCTATTTAGTTCCATGGTACCTCTAAATGAGGTCATCAAGCTGCAAACTGATAGAAAGTCTAGACTCCACCCCTCCACAAGTTGACACAAGCCTATGTAACTGCCACATGTTTACAACCCTCACAAACACCTTTACTTGACATTAAACTGTTTCTTCTCATACTCCACCAACAAATTAAGGTCTGAAAGTCTTTATTCCAACATGCTTTATGGTTTGTAACATTGGTAACATTATGGTTAGCAGGCTTCCTCAGTCATATATCAGGTACCTTTGTCCTGAGGAAATCATCTTCTGACACTGTCTCTGACAGTTTTTTATTTTTATTTATTTTTGTGGGGGGGGGGCATCACTGCCCTCTGGTGGTCATGGGAGCTATCCAGCCTTGCTACTGGAGAGCTGCTGTTGGATTTGAAGTGCCAAGCCAGTGGGCCGCAGTCCCGAACTCAACTACTATGCCACCGAGGCTCAGCCCTCTGACAGTGTTTTAATGCTATACATAGAAGTACATTGACAGGAAATTGCCAGAAATTCAGAAGAAAACATGGAATAAGGGATATCATTGCTCATGTCAGATCAATCTTGGATTGGAGCAGAGAGTACCAGAAAGATATTTACTAGTGTTTTATTGACTATGCAAAGGCACTTGACTGTGCACATACTGTGCTAACTATAGATAACCTTATGAAGACTGGGAATTCCAGAATACTTCATTGTGCTCATGGGGAACGTGTACATGGATCAAGGTGCAGTTGTGCGAAGAGAATAGGGGTTTCAAATCAGGAAAGATGTGCTCCAGTTTTGTACTCTCTCAATCCTTATGTCGAGCACATCATCAGAGAAGCTGGTATCAGGATTAGAAGAAGGCTTGATAACAACCTCTGGTATGCAGATGGCACAATGTTTGCTTGGTGAAAATGAGGAGGACTTGTAATTGCTGACAAAGATAAAGGTGCGTGGCCTTCAGGATTGCAGCTATGTAACAAAGACCAAAATCATCACAATTAGAGCAACAGATAATGGAGAAAGTTTTAAGTTGCCAAGGACTTTTAATCACACTTGGATGTACAGTCAATGCTTATGGAAACAGAAATTGAGATCAAAAGGCATTGCACTAGGTAAATCTGTACAATCTTCTTTAGGGTATTGAAGAGCAAAGATATTACATTGAGGACTAAAATGGACTTGACTCACGCCATGGTATTTATTCTCACTTGCATTATATGCATGTGAAAGTTGGATATTGAAGAAGGAAGACCACAGAAGAATCGATGCATTTGAAATATGATGCTGGAGAAGAATATTAAAGAATACCATGGTCTGCTGAAAGAATAAACAATCCGTTTTTGAAGAAATAAAGCCAAAGTGCTCCTTAGAAGCAGAGATGGAAAGACCTCATCTTCTATAATTTGGACACATTGTCAGAAGAGACCAACCCCGGGAGAAGGATATCATATTTGGCAAAGTGGAGAGGCATCAAAAAAGAGGGGAAATCTCAGCAAGATGAATCCATACATTAGCTGCATCCGGAAGCTCAGGTGCAGGCACAGTTGTGAGGAGGGGGTGAAATAGGACTGGGGAGGGTTTCATTCTTTTGCCCATAAGGTCACTGTAGGTCAGAACCAACATAATTGCAAATTGCCATTAACAGCGACATTGTCCTTCCAGTAGAAAATTTTCTCAGAAGTGGATGACATATTTATTCCTTCTTGGTAATCTGTTGATAGTCAGGAAGCTCCACGGAAACCTGCTCACTGCGGGTGACCCTGCTGGTGTTTGATATGCCAGTGATACAGCTTCCAGCATCAGAGACATGGCCACACCGTATAAAAAAACAGACAGTTAAGTGGTATTTGGTATTAGTTGTCATTAATGATATTTTCTTAAATAGTTTTTTTAAATTTCTGAAATCCTCTTCTTTTAAGAATTAAACAATAATTTAGGGATATCTTTTAAAGTCTTTCTTAAAGATATTTTGACTTACCTTATTGGAAGATTTAGAAATTAAAACTATATTGAATTGGCAAGTATTTGATTCTATTTCCTTAAAATATTGATTATATGACTGTATTAACATCATGTACTGTTAACCCATATTTAAAATTCAGGGACATTTCCAAGATGCCAATATGCCAGCTCTGAAATACAATTTTAAGGATTAAATACTTTACATAAGCTTACAGTTCCAAACTGAAATGATTAAATATTCTCTAAGGTCAGGTGAAAAACTACAATAACCAAATCATAATTGCTTGTTGTTCAAATAGCTTTACCTAGTATCTTGAGAGTAGTAATGAGTTTCACATGAGGGTATTTTTCAGTGCGTGAAGTTTATTCCTTTAACTCCTAGGCTGTTCTTATAACTGATCTCTTATTATGGTAATATTTCAGAATTATACGTCAGTTCTTTCCTGCTTTCTCAAAATTGGCTTACAGCTGAGTGAACCAAAGGGGATAAGAAGCAGGACTCAGAGCCAGTTCATTGCTGTTTGACACCTGCTGAGACGTTGCCTTTTCATGCCTTTCCATATAGTGGCTCACAGTCTACATTCTAACAAACTCAAAAACTCCAGACTCATTGATTCAATTCTGATTCATAAGGACCTTATGGACTAGGTAGAACTGCCTCTTTTGTTTGCTGTGTGTAACTCTTTGGGAGAATAGAAAGCCTCTTCTCTCTTCTATGGTTTAACTGAGGGGTCCTCAAACATTTTAAACAGGGGGCCAGTTCACTGTCCCTCAGATCGTTGGAGGGCCCTAGTTAAAGGCCCTAGTTAAAGTTGGAGGACTATAGTTAAAAAAACAAAACAAAAAAACCTGTGGAAAAATTCACTACAGGCGCAGAATAAGTCGACTGTTAAGCAGGACAGCAGCGGCAGCAAAAACATGCAGTGAGCCTGATAAATGTCCTCGGGGGGCTGCAGTTTGAGGACCCTTGGCTGCTGGTTGTCATGTTAAAAATGTAGATGCTGGGCTGAGCCCTGGTGGCGTAGTGGTTGTGCGCGGGACTGCGGCCCACTGGGATGGAGGTTCGATTCCGGCTCCCAGGAGCAAAGGCTGGGCCTCCTACTCCCACCACCAGGGCAGCGATGCCTTAAAAAAAAAAAAAAATGTAGATGCTGGTTTTGTGCATTAGGGAAGAAAGCCAGAAAACCAGCAGGGGGACAGTTTATGTTGTCTCTGAATGAACTGGTTTAATTCAATGTAAGATGCCTTAGTTTCTTCCTATGGGTTAAGAGACAACAGATTTTTTTCCATCTCTGTGAGAGGACTTTTCATTTTGGTTCGGATTTCTCCCTGAGTTTAATTTTGAGTGGGGAGAGTGAGGATACTGGGAGGGTAGATGGATGGTAGAGTAGAAAGGGGGAACTTATTTCAGGGATCTACATGTGAGCTCTTCTCTAGGGTGTGGACTACGGGAGTGGGTGAGAGGGGGCACATTGGACAGTGTACAATATGAAGAGATAATAACAAGTTGTAAATTATTAGGGGTTCATGGGGTAAGAGTAGGGGGGAGGGAAATATGGGGAGCTGGAATTTTAAAAAAAAGTAGAGGAAAGGGGCAAAGAGGAGCTTATCCTGGGGGCTCAGTTAGAAAATGTTTGGAAATGAATGTGGCAACATGTTTACAAATGTTTACAACATGTTTACTTAATATAAGTGATGTACTGAATGTCATAAGAGCTGTAAGAGCCCCTAATAAAATCTATATTAAAAAAATCTTTTAATTGCGAGCTCTGACAGTTCTTATCACAATCCATACATCCATTGTGTCAAGTACATTGTACATATGCTTCCATCATCATTTTCAAACTTTTCTTTCTACTTGAGCCCTTGGTATCAGCTCTTCATTTTCCCCACCTCCCTCCCTTCACTTTCATAATTTGTAAATTATTATTATTTTTTCATGCCTTGCACCAGCCACTGTCTCCTCTAACCCAGTTTTCTGTTGTTCATTCCCCTGGGAGAGGCTTATATTTCAATCATTGTAATGGTACCCCTTTTTCCCCCCCACCTTTCCCTTCCCCTCCTGGTATCACTACTCTCATACTCTCATACTCTGACTGGTCCTGAGGAGATTTTCTGTCCTGGATTCCCTGTGTGTAGTAGGCTCTTATCTGTATTAGGGTACCTGTACTGGTCTAACTGAATTTGTAAGGTGGAATTGGGGTCAGAATAATCGGGGCGGGCGGGGTGGGGGGGAGGAGAATCATTAAAGAACTAGAGCAGTGATCCCCAACCTTCCTAATGCGCAACCCTTTAATAAAGTGCCTCAATCATAAAATTATTTTCATTGCTACTTCATAGTTACAGTTTTTCCACTATTATTGATTAGGCATCCCCTGGGAAAGGGTCATTTGACCACCAAAGGGGTCACAGCCCACAGTTTGAGAACCACTGAACTAGAGGCAATTTGAATATTTCAGTGGTGCTCTCTCTGTTTACTAATTGAAGCTTCTGAAAATGTGACAGTGGATAAGCACGCAATGATTGTATTGCTCATGCACAATATTTCTCAGAAAACTTTTTGTTTATTTGTCTAAAAGGGTGCAGTTAATACAGATTCTTCAAAGTTGGTAGCATAACAACCATTTATACTTAAACTGTTTACTATATATGCATATGTGAATTTTGTGTTTCACCTTCTGGAATGTATGCTCATAGGTGATTATGTTAAATATTTTGTTATCTCTGCAAATTAGTATGAACAAAAGAAGCAGAATAGTTTTCAACAAGGAAATAGACTTCTGTGAGAAAAGTTTTGTCCCTCATTAATTTTATACAATGATAGGTAAACATTGACTTTCTAAGAGTCCTTCCCTGCGCTCTGTTATGATACTTGTATCTACCTTGTTCAGGTATAAAAATTTAAGTAAAAGGCTTGTTAGCAGTATTATAAAATTGACTTTGATTATCTCTGGGATTGTCAAGATTCTTATCTCGTGAGTAATTGGAGAGGCTTTTCTCTTGTCCTATTTTTATGATAGTCTGGCTGGATCTGAAGTTAACTATCAAATGTTTTTCCATTTCCATAATAATGAATCTTATTAGAGTGCTTATGAAATCACTCTTTAAAGGTGTGGAAGAGATGGGCAGTGACAAAAATAAAATGAATCCCGATTATTATTTGGTAATTGCTGAGTGTGCGAAGAAAGGCCTTTGACTACCTCCTGGACTCTTTCTGTCAGGATTATCTGTTAAAATACAAATGTGAATTTCTGTATTCATTATGGAAAGCATTACCATCCCATTCTGAGTACTAACAGTATCTGTAAATTTTGTCAAAGAATATCATTTATTCATGAAGCAAAGTCTGGTGGGCAGGGGATGGTATAGAAACATAAAAAATCAAGTGCAACTTTTAAATTCCTGGAGCTCCAGAATACTAGTTTCTAAAAGATGTTCTCATTAGCTACCAGTATTAAAGAGTGTAAGAGAAATTGCTAGACAAATATGCTGGTGTGTGGTAATCATATAGGCAGGTATCAAAGCAAGCCCAGCCTTTGTATTTTGAAAGGTGTTAAAACAAGAAAAGAACATTTATTCTAGTTCTGAAAGCAAATGTAATGTAGAAAAAAAAGTGAGAATTACCAACAATCAGGATAAAGGAATGGAATTACACTAATCAGCTACCCTGTAACTTGAAAGGTTCATTCTTTTCTTCCCATCTTGTGCAGTTACTTCTACTTAAATGATTTTGGAGATTGTGCATTAATTTGGTAGAGTTAATTCTGTCTCCATATGTTATTTCCTATATATTCTTGTAATTTTCTCAGAGATTTCCAAATTCTTTAGGACCTAAATGGTAGACAGGTAAAAGGAAAGAAACACAAAGGGAAATATTCTATTTGTGTAAGTGACAAAAAGGACATCTTTTAAAAAGATTATTTTAAGAATTGCTTTTTTTGTTGTCATATGTTCTCATTCTACTTTTTTCTTTGCTATTTATTTTTTGTGCATTCAAGTACAAACAGAGCAAGTAGAAAAGGAAAAATATGTACTACAGTCAAATCTAGCGATTTTGACTAATGGAAACTGTCAGTGTTAATTACAGCAAATAATTCAAGAGACATTTCTGTTTGACATTTTGATGATTTATAAGGCTTTTAGTTTAATTATTTCTTAAGATATTTTTGTTTGTTGCCATTCCTTTGTTTAGACCTGATGATGAACAGAGGAACTATCTTAGCCAAAGAAAAATGTATGGGAAATAATTTGGTTAAAGATTTCTCTGGTAGTGAAGGTAACTAAGGATGGATAAGACCTTTTTTTTTTTTTAATCAAAGAAGTATATTCCTGCTTTAAACATATTGTTCCTCATTCTTATTATCTTAATAATTCTTACTATGTAACCCAGGATGTGGAATATCTATGGAGCAAGACTGTCTTATTAGACAGAATAGAATTGGTTTTGAAGGAGTAATCACTAGAAATACTGGCCTCATGAACGAGATGATGAAGGGAGGGTAGCAGTTGTCAGCAGAGGAGCCCTGGTGGGCGCAGCCCGAAGCTCGGCCTTCGGAAGCCCCAGTTACTCCTCCGGGGAAGCAGGAGGCTTTCTGCTCCCATAGGACTTACAGTCTACCCTGCCCCATAGGTGGCTCTGCGGCAGAGTGTGCTCACGGGCAGTGACATATATTGCTCGGACGTCAACCTGATCCATGGGCTTCGTTTGGGCGTTATTTGTTGTTGATTGAGTGGCTGAGTTTTGTTTCACTTTTCCTTTTCGTACAAGAACTTTCTGGCCCAGATAAAGGATTACAGAAGAGTAATGCACTGGGCGACCGTGGATGTTGCTCAAGCACCCCCCACTCACTCCCGATTCCTGCCCCCGTAGACAGCAGCCCCACAATCGTTCTTTCAGTTCATTGTTGCAGCCACGCGTCAGTCCATTCCAGCAGAGTGTTTCTGGTTTATGTTCTCTTACTTTACTAAGCATGATCCCCCTCACACCAGCCAGCACGGGTTCTAGACCCTCTGGATAGCTTTTCAAAGTCTGTGAAATTAATTTGTTGTGTTTTCATTTCTAGAGAACATTCTGGGTGTACTTCTTCACTAGATGTGTTTGTTCAAAATGGGCTGATAGCCACGGACATGGAGTCCATCACAATTTTCCTAATTTCATAACTCTGTACTTTCCAGGTTTTTGTTATTAATGGATGCTGGCAGCTATCTGTTGCTTCCCATTTTGAGTAGCACCCCACCAGCAACTGAAGGTCCGCAAAGCTCTCCTCCCTCTACTTCATTAAGACTGACTCTACTGTGCGGAATCTGCTCGTCCCCATCTATATTTTGAGTTTCTTCCAACCTGAAGTTCTCTTCTTCTGGCACTATATCAGACAATGTTCTAGTATTCATACAATTTTCAGAATTCAGAATACCTCAGCATTGGAATACTTATTTCTTCTTTCTAGTCTCTCTTAATCTGGAAGCTCCACCCAAAGCTACAATGAGTGACCCCCCCCCCCCTCCCCGGTATTTGAAAAACTAGTAGCATAGTTTACAGCTATTAGCCTAGGCACCAGGGACACAAGAACCACCACACTACAGGAAACTGGGAGATGAGAGGAGAACAGCATAATGTAAAGTCCTTTCAAGTAAGTTAGTGACCATGTGGGGACCATGTGGGAAGCTCAGCAGGAGCCAACAAGGAAACCCCAGAGTTCCACCCACAGTCTCCTATTGTTAGTGACAGGATGTTTCTGCAGTCTTGGATATCTTTGGCCTCAGGAGTTTTCTCTATCCTCTTGTCTCTCAAAGTCACCTTAAAAAAATTCCACGTACTGGAAATGTTTACATTGTAATTGCTCATAATATTTGGACTTTACTAGCAATACACATTAATACAGAGGTCCAATAACCTAAGTGCATAATTTCCCCCCAGAAATGACAGACTGTTCAGCAAAGAATGCATTTATGCAAAGTCATTATTATATAACCTACTGTTGCATGAGAATTTCACTGTGATTGAAAGGAAATCAGAAAATGAATATGTGTAATCAATAAAAATAAAATTATTTTATCCATTCACATACCAATATACCTTTCAAAATTCTTTTTACTTAACCAGCTTTCACATATTATAATGCTTCAAAGTGAATTAGTACTTCAGAAGGACAGTACATGATCACCCTTGAGAACACAATATGAACTGTGCTAAGCAAGATCTGCTTCCAATTACATTTGAAATGCTGCACAGAGACTGCTTGTCTGGAAGTCTCTAAAAGTTCAAGGGTATTGCAGCACCACACATTTGCTTGGATGCCTGCCCTGGGGTTTTCAGTGCACGCTTTTCACATCTTTAACAATCTGTTTACACATTGAAATCAAATATATCTCTCAGTATTTGAAAATACTAGAAATTTTAGTAGTACTTAAATAGTATGACTATGAATGAAAAACACTTGAAGGAACATAGGTTTCCTTTTGCAGTTTAGGTAAGCTGTATAGTGCTTTGTATTGCTAGCACATGTTTCTCTGTATGTAAGCAAATGAAATGTCAAACATTCTTAGTAAGTATAGGAAAAGTTTCCGCAGAGCTTCCAGTCTATGAAGAAGGAATAGGTTGTCTATGTCAGAGGAATTAGCCACTGAAAATCTTGGCAATAGCATGGAAACATTGTCAATTACTGGAAACCTCCTGAAGAGAAGCAGAACCACTATCAGAGATAGTGCGGGAAGATGAGCCCCACAGGTCAGAAGGCATTCAAAATATGACTGAGGAAACGTTTCCTCCTCAACGTCGAGTTGACCATGATGATGGAGCTAGAGAAGGGCCCGTGAGAGTAAAGCCTTCAGGACCATCCTTTACTGCAGAGGTACCATTCAGAAGAGGAAGAAACAGCTGCAAAGAGGAAAGTAGAAAGAAAAACTAAATAAAGATAAATTGCCAGGACCTTCGTGATTAAAATAGATAAACGTAAAACCATGCCGTATTCCTTTGTTCTGTATTCTCTTGTTCAATGAACAGGTTCCACATGAGCAGAATTCATTCTGGAATTCCTCTTCTCAGTGTTATCCATGCTTTGTTATGACCTACACTGTCCGCTGTCTTTGTATAGTCAATAAAACATTGGTAAACATCAAAAGAAAAGAAAAGAACAGTTGTGAGGATGGCACAGGACCTGGCTGTGAGTCCTTCTGTTACACAGTCAGTGGCACTGGGGCAGCTGGCTTGACAGCACCTAACAACCACATTGAATACGCGATGGGGCCGGGAACCACGGCGGCACTTTGTGGCTCTTCTTTGTAAAGAATTGTAAATGAAACCACAACAACGCATTTGTATCAGACACCAGTTTTCCCAGTTCAGAGAGAATATAATTTATCCTATGATAATTGTGGAAAATGAGATGTCTTCTGATACCCCCATAATTGCAATGTGATGATTCTACAGTGCTTTAAAGGCATACATCAGGAATTTTCTGTTACCTCGCCGGAACTTTTTGGATAGAATTTCTGCACATGGTTCACATTTGTGATCATGTCAGGCCCCATGCTTTTCTGGATAGACTTGTTTTTAAGGATCACTGATTGGCATTAAAATCTGTTTAGGTCATAGAACTTTTATCTTTCAAATTTGCAATAAATTTTTTTTTGCAAAAAACAAAACAAAAAAATATTACCTTATCAGAAGGTAGAAGCTATGAAGAAGAATCAAGGAATTTCTAAAATGGAGAAAGAAAGCCCAAATTCCCTGATGTCCACTTGATTCTGGCTCATATCACCCTGTAGGACAGAGTCGAGCAGCCCCACTGAGCTTCTAAATCTCTGTCAAACCGCTAAACCGCTGTCCCTTTGCCTATGGATCAGCTTGTGTGACTGAGGCCCTCCCACTCTGATGGGCAGCCATACCCATTGACCACTGTGCTACTTAAGGCTTCTTCACTAAATAGCTTACATTCTTAAAACTGTCATGTTAAATGACACCTGTTCTTATTGTGTTTCTTTTCACGCCAATTGCAAAAGACAGACTTTGATACTATAACGATACTAGTATTGCTATATAGTATTCAGGCTTGATGTTTTATCTCTGGTCTCCAAGCTTTCTTTCTCTCCTCAAACCTTTACAAGAAAAAGAATAGCCCTCTTCAAAAGAGAAAGAATAACCTCTTCTTTGTGAGCTGCACGCTATGACTTCCTTGCTATAAATGAAATGCAATGAGACAGGCAATAATAATTTCACTGTCAAACTACTTTAGTCAGGTGATCAAATTGTTAATCAATTGTGTTAAGCCATGTTAGGATTATCTACCTTAAATATGTTGTGGTAAAATGACATAAACACTGGTTTAATTTAAGGATTTCCTTTCCATGTGAAAGTTTAACAAAACCTATTTGAGTTTAAGCCTATTTGGTTTAGTACATTAAAAATCTGTTTTGCTTATTATATATATTAATCATTGTATTGGGGGCTTGTACATCGCTTTGCATAATACATGAATAGATATATTGTGTCAAGCACCTTCACATGCCTCCTGCCGTCCTGGCTTGTTCAGTTCACTGCAGTGTCTCTCAGAAATTCATGAAGCTCCTAAGCAGTGTGTCACTTGGTGATGGGGACTGCTTAGTCCCAAGTTTGAAGGTCAGGCAGAGATGAGCCAAATGCAAGGCCTATAACCAGAAGCCAAAAATGTTTAAACACTAAAGTGAGTTTCTGTGGTTCTTTCTACCAAAGCTCAGTCAGGGGATAGAGGTCTGGCTTTCCAGGGAATGCAGTAAGTACTAGAGCTGTGCCTCATCCACGGAAAACAAAGCATACTGTCATCAATCACACCGTCTCCAAAAGTCAGATCTTCATCCCAGCCGAATCCTGTCCAATAATGGGCCTGTAAGCACAAGCATACAGATCCAAAATTATGATAATTATCACATAAGGCATAGTAAGACGGCCATCATGGTTGAGTGTAACTCAATAACTTACCATCCATACTGTGTTGTGGTTACTTGAGGACAGCTTTCTGATCTTCTTGTAAAATACACCCAGGTTTCTTTGTGGATAGATGTGGTGGTCTTAAAAAAAAGCTTTCTTTTGTGATTTCCTCGAATACAGAATCCATTGGTTTTCTATTTAACAGTACATTTTTTTCATGTCCTTGATTGCAATTCTCACAAGTTACAAGCAGTCTTTCCCTTCTCTGTGTGGTTACCTTTTCCTTTCTTCTTTCCCACTGACTTCCTGTCTTCTGAGCTTTATCTCTAGGCAGATAATGCCATTTTTATCTCATCTGATTGGAGTTCATACTGTCGGGTGTGATGCTCACCTTATAAACCTGCTGGTGGTTGGGCTGAAATTCACACAGTAACAATGATGACTTCTGATCTACGCCTACAAAGTGTCCAAGGTCCGTAAGCTTCAGGCTTGTGATGATAGTAGTATTCTTGGTGGCTTCTATTATTTTGACTTTTGTTCCACATTTTCCCCCCACTGTGAGTCAAAATTGACTCTTTTTAAGTTTCTATGTAATCCATTTCAGAGGCTCAGCAGCGGTAGCCAGACAACCTGTGTTGGTTTTAGGACAGGGCCCAGGTGGTCCATTAGTTCCTGCTGCAAGCAGTATGTGCGGGCACAGTTGACCTCTGATTTCCCTGTTGCCATAAGATGGGAGTGAGACAAGCCTTCATGCCCACCTTTTGGATACCAACCATTCCTCTCACGCCACTCACTGTGCTGGGTTAAAGCATTTGTTTTAGTGGCCAAGGCCAACTCACAATGTTCATGGTTAAGGGAGTTTAGTAGGGAATGTGCTACCACAAGTCAGGACCAGCAAACGATATGGATACAGTCATTGATTGCTTCGCCAGCAGCCAAAGTTCTCTACAGTTCTCAATCTCTCAGATTCGAGACCTGCGAGCCTTTGTCTGCACGAAACAGGAAGCCCCCTTGTTGCTGTCTCTCACAGTCCATTTTCTCAGGCCAGAGGAGAAGGCCCTTCATACATTCATTTGCACCTCCACCCCAGTTGCTACTCAAAAAAGTCCCACATAGCAAAGTGCCTTTGTCAACTTCAATGCCAGTTGATCTTATGTCCCCTGAAACTAGAATTCTGAGCCCCCGATCCCTGTGACCAATTATTTTTCTCTAATAGCTTACATGACTGTGCCCCCTATATGTTCTACTATATTCGTGGATATATTTACAGCACATTTAATTATGTAGAAAAATAGCCTCTCAATCCTACACATGATGGATCTTCAGAAAGTTCATGGGAAAAAATGTAATATTTTCCACAGACCCTTTTGAAGCTTCCTTGTGTATTCATGGATGTAGCTCCACTTGCCTTCTTACCTATCCATGTTCAGCATCAGTGTCTATATCTACTGCTGAAGATGATAGCTAATGCACGTTTGGATATGTGATACTATTTACCTTTGCTGCCTTATAACTCTTATTCTCTTTCCAGGGTCTTCACTGGCTTTTTTTTTTTTTTTTTTTTTGCTGACCTCTTTCTTGTTACCTTTAAGCTAAAGTTGGGCAAGAGTTTTATCCTAGGCCCTTTCTGTACTTTGTAGGAGAACCTTTTCAGTGTCCTCCTTGTACGGTACTGTACTTGATGGACAATGCGAGTCTGACCGTCTCTGTAAATTGAGTGCTCTTATTTTAGCAGGTGTTCCATGGCAGGTGTCTTTGCAAGACAAGATACCTTCCCTAAGAAGTAAGAGGCATATATTTCATACATCAAATAAATAGCAGGCTCTTTCTCTGTTGCTGTTTCAGTGCACTGACAGGCAGAACTCACCAGTCACATCGCCGGGATCTTCTCCCCTTGCACAGAGAAGAAAGCCGCATTCAGATCCTCTGCAGATCCCCCATCTGATCCTGCCCCCAGTGCCTCCTCGCCTGGACCTCATTCAGAAAGGCATGGTGCGCTCTCCCTGTAGCAGCCCCACTGGCTCACCGAAGGTACATCAGATCTCCTTAGAAACATAGACAATTATCTTAGGTGTCAATTATCAGACTTGTTTTGGTGTTCTTTTAAAGCCCATTACTCGGGTTTCTTCTTGTTCACTCCATTGTTATGAAGAGCTGTGAGGAAAGTGTTTTGTTTGTCGAGGGATCTCTGCCATATGTCTTACTCTATTATTAAAGCTACATCACTGCTTAGAGAGAACACAGGTCTGTAATAGACCAATGATTTGCTAAAATAAATAACAGGGTAAGTGTACTTATTCTGTATAATGGATTTAAAAGGTCATTATGTGCATTATAATAAACTGCAAGATGTTAGCAACTTATATTTTACACTCATTTTCATAGTGTCATGACAAGAAGAAAGTGATGAAAGTATATTTGCATAAGGACTTAAGGTGTGATAAATTACCATCAATGTATCAAGGTGACTTAGAAAGGAGAATTATGTATACTTGCATATACAAAAGGAATTAGTCACAGGGAAGTATAATATTTATAAAGTAATTACATTCCTGTTTAACATTAAATACATAAATCTGAAGTCTATAAATGTGCAGTTTATTATTTTAAAATCTGTGTGGGATTTTCTCCAAATTTCTCCAAATAAGCTTCTATTTTACTTTCTTAAATATAAGATTTTAAAGTTAGTCATCCAGTAAATGAGATGTTTTAGAATCTAAAATTGGAGAGCACAGTATACTTACAAGTATTTGATTTTTATGCATGATAGTATGTGCACCCTTTTTCTCCTCTCACCCCAGGTAAATGTAAGTCATTTTGAAATTTTGGTATTTATGTCTACATCTTTTTTTATAGTCATGACATTTGATTTTCATTGCTCACTTTACAAAAATTATAATATGTTCACATATCTCTTTCATTTTTTGAAATGTCATTAAGGGTGATTAAAAATGCCTATTAAAATATGGCATAGGAATATAGTAAATCTCCATTAATGCACAGAAATAAAAAGCCATCAAATATTAATCCAAATATTATTTCAGTGCATGATGCAATGATAATCTTTTATTTTTCTTTCTCTCTCCACAGTCGTCCCCTTGTATGGTGAGGAAACAAGACAAGCCACTCCCAGCACCACCACCCCCCTTAAGAGATCCGCCTCCCCCTCCTCCAGAAAGACCTCCACCAATCCCGCCTGAAAATAGACTGAGTCGACACTTCCATCATGTGGAAAGTGTGCCTTCCAGAGACCAGCCCATGCCCCTTGAAGCCTGGTGTCCTCGAGATGTGTTTGGGACTAATCAATTGGTGGGTTGTCGTCTACTGGAGGATGGCTCTCCCAAGCCTGGAATGACAGCAAGTTCAAATGTAAATGACAGACATGGTAGAGTGGCCTCTGATCAAGTTCTTATGCGGAAACATAGGCGCCATGACTTGTCTTTAGAAGAAGCCAAGGTAAGAAATGCACAAAGCAGAAATCAAAGCATCTGTTTATAAATTTGTTTTGATTTAAGGTAGTATCAAAGGCTGGTCAATGCTTCTCTTCCTTAGTGTGACATTTCTCAGCAGGTCTTTAATTATATCTGAATTATGAATAATTGGGAGCTAATTAAATCTTGAATTGAAAGAAGTCACGAAGAAGATTCTAAGTAATGATCTAATTTTAAATGCTAAAAGAGAGTTGTCTGGGCCACCATTCATTTGGCACCCTCTAGTCTGAACCAAAGTACTTCTCACACTAGAGTGCGTTTCAGCTTTAAGTCCAAGGGAGTATGCCAGTTCCTTAAACTTAACAACTTACTGCTGAATTTAAGGTAAAAAAACCAACAAGAGAAGAGAAAAGCAGTTTGCTTAGTCGGGTTTCCATATTGAAACCTTCTGATGTGACCTCTGAAGGACGTTGTGTGTCTTGAAAGGACAGATTCTAAAGTTCCAGTAGTCTGTTGCACATAGACTAGGTCACCAGGGCTGCATTGGGACCGATTAAGGACATAGTACTAGAATGTATTCTACCCTCTAGTTCTTTGTAAATAGTGTTAAATGCTTTTTTTCCAGATGGAAGGTTGCATGGCTTGGTTTAGTCACCAATAGAAGTGTAATCACCTTCTCTGAGACATACATGTTGTGCTCCCCGCTCCAAATCTTGACTTGAATTTCTATTAAGGTTCACTTATCACTCTTGTTTATTTATTTACTTATTTATATTAATCATTTTAATGGGAGCTCTTGCAGATGTCATAACATTTCCATAATTCAAATGGATCGGGCATAATTGCACAATTGCTGCTGCAATCAGTTTCAAAGCATTTTTTTTTCTTTGTGAACTCTCTAATATGAGCTCTCCTTATCCTCTCGCTTCCTTCCCTTCACCCAGGAACCCTTATTGTTATTATTATATATTATTGTTTTTATTCTGTTATTATATAGGTAGATATGGGGATAGATATATAGCCCTATCTTACCCCATGCCATATATGCATTCACCTACAATTCTGCTATTCTCTCCCCTCTAGTAGGGTTATAAAATTGTCAGTGCTAACAGGTCCATTGGTTCCCCCCACCCACACCCACCCCTGGCTTCACATATCTTCAGGGAATTGTTACTTCCTTTGCTGTTTCTGAAAGGTCATCCATTCTGTTATTCCTGCATCGAACAATCTTAATTATAAAAATAAACATATGTAGATCTAACAATATTAATGAGGTAAAACAAACCATAGTAGTAAAAGTAGGAAGTAATAAAGAACCAGATGATAGTTATGTGCTTCATCAGAGTTCTGCCTGGATTTATCATACCTTCTGTGTGGCTCTTCTGAGATGGATTGACCAATGATCTGAGGGTTTGGGTCTCCACTATATCCATGCCCCTTAATATCGATTTCCTTGCTTGATTTTGAACTTCTAAAACCTCTCCCTGTTGACACCTTCCACGTGGGCTTCATTGCTTCCCTGCTAGATGGCCGCTTGTTTAATTCCAAGTCATTTAAATCCCAGACACTACAGCTTCCTTCATCACCTTTGCTCTTGGGTACCCACTTTGTCTATAGAAATCACGTCAGAAAGGTGAGTGTCCTTCAGTGTCGCATTATGAGAACAAACCTTTCTGTATGGACATAAAATTTAGAGGCCCAAAGTCCGTCTGCTTTAATTTTTGTATTTACATATATGTACGTGTATAGACAAGTACACCTATATTTACACCTACATATATGCATATATATTTTTACTTCCTTTTTCTTTCCTCTTGCCCCACTATCCTGCTTAACCATCATTCACCTCTCAATAATTCCTCTAAGACACTTGGATTGGTCAAACACGACCAGTCATTATTGGCTCACCACTCTCCCTCCCCCCCACCCCCTGCCAACCATGGTCTCCTCACTATCTCCAGAGGCTTGCTTATCCTGCCTATCTTACATAGATAGATACCAAAAAGAGAGAGAAGAAAAACCATATAAATAATCCCAAGTCTGTCATCCTGATCCAGAGTAGAAGCCTTCTGGTGAGAGGGTCTGTTGAGTTGGGGTGACCTTAGAAGAGTGGTCTAAACCTTCCTAAAGCTGTGGCCCCTTTATACAGTTCCTCATGTTGTGGTGACCTCCAACCATAAAATTATTTTCATTGCTACTTCATAACTCTAATTTCACTACCATTATGAATTGGGAGACTCCTGTGAAAGGGTCATTTGACCCTCAAAGAGGTTGTGACCCACAGGTTGAGAATGCTGCTTTAGAGCAATATTGTGTGGGTCAGCAATTGATTGGCTTCATCTCTCCATCCTGTGAAACTGACCCTCGCTGAGGTGAGCCCCTTTCTGTCGGAGCAGTTTATAAGATAAATAAAGGGAGTGACATACGGCTCAAGGGTACTAGGCTGGCCCAATACCTTGTTGCTTGGAGGAAATCAGATTAGAAGATTATATAGAGCAGACACCTGCCTTCATCTTGTTATTTATCCTTATAATGGTAGACATTAATACAACATTTGTCCTTTAAACTAGCTTCACTCTGTTCCCTCCATGTCACGAGGTGCTTCAAGTTTCTTTAGGCATACACAATATTCCCTGGTAGAATTTCTTTATCTGTTTTTCTACTGAAGGGCATCTGGGCTGTTGTCAGCTTCTTGCTATTGTGAACTGTGCTATAGCGAACATGGGAGCGCGTATGTCTGGTTGCATTCAGTCTCTTACTGCTTTGGGGGATATGTGCCCAGCAAAGGTATTGCTGGATTGTAGAGATTTTTATTTCCACTTGTTTTAGGTAGCACCATATCACTTTCCACAATGTCGAGCTTATAAATCTATCACAGATGTGTTATTCTGGGTAGACCAGAGAAACAAATTCATAGACAAGCATCCCAACTCAGTCTAGTTCAAAGTCCTAAGTCCTATATCCGCCCATATGCCCAATACCAGTCTCTAAAGTCTCCTTCCAACTCACAAAGTCACAGGTCAGTGGGTGCAGAGTCCCAGTGCTGCTATCAACAACATCCAGTGGTGGTAGAAGCAACTCAGCACTGGCAGGGATCTCCACAAGACTTAATCCAGCTTCAGAGGTCTGGTTCCATCAGGGCAAAGCCATGTGGCTTCTCCTCCGGCTCCTTCAGCTCCTCAAATGCTACCATTTTGTCTTGTCCATAGTTCGTTGTCTCTGAGACTAACTCCCATACTGGGTAGATAGCTTCTCATCTCCACGAGGGAAATATCATGACATTTCCCAGAATTCTCAGGAGAAAGCCGTGCCGACACAGAGGCATCATTGGCTACTCAATGGCTTTCTCCAGATTAACAGGCTAGACTCCACCCCTACATCTCAATCATGAATTTTGATATCTCGAGTACAAATACATGATAACAGGATAAGAGTTTCAACCTCTCTTCCCCCTCTCCAACATGATTTATTCTTGTTTTTTATTTTGTTTTACTTACGCTAACTTGTGGATGAAACTGATAGCTCATCATTGTTTTGATTTGCATCTCCCACATGGCTAGTGATCATTAATATTTCCTCACGTGTTTCTTAGCTATTTGAGTCCTGTCCCTTGAGCAATATCTCTTCATGTTGTCTTCTCATCTCCGGATTCTTAAATACCAGTGAAGAAAGCTTCAAGAAAGAAGTCAAGATAACAATTCCATTAATAATAGTCACACAAAGGATGAAGAACTTAGGAATAAACCTGATCAAAGAAAAAAAGAACTGCACAAAGAAAACTTAAGAGCATTATTCCAAGAAACCAAAGGAAATCTACCCAAATGAAAAATATCTTCTATTCATGCATTGGAAGATAATATTGTCAAAATGTTAATATTATCTCAAGCAATCTACAAAAACAATGCAATTTTGATCTAGATCCCTATTTCATTCTTTAAGGAATTGAGAAAAGTAATGGAGAGACAAGTGACCCAAGGTAAACAAGAAACTTATGACAAAGAACAAAGGAGATGAGCCTTGCGCTCCCAGGCAAGTGAAAACAGCTCAGTACAGGTGCAATTATAGATGCATACACCAATGGAACAGGGAAGAAAGCCTAGAAATAAAAGTATGTACCTACACAGACAACTGGTTTTCGACCAGAGATCAAAAAATATCAAATTGGAAAGTGACACATTCAGCAACAAAATGGCCCTTCAGCCTTTGGATCTCCACATGCAGAGTCTGAAACAAGACTCGTACCTTGCCCCATGCACACACATGAGCTCCCAATGGATTAGATGTGAGCCCATAGATGCAAGGATCATCAACGAGCAAATTGGGGCACACCTGAGGGCCCTGTTGTATTACACATCACAGACTACCAACCACAGAAAAGATGCATACAAAATGGAAGACCAAAAAGATGACTAATAAGCATAAAACATTATGTCCATCCAAAGACTTCAATGACGTGATGGACAGGGATTAATAGCTAAAGTCTGTAGAATTCTACAACACTTCATTAAGAATACAATTAAATGTGAGCTAAAGACAGGGATTCACAATTTCCATATCTCTTTTTAAAAGTAATAAAGCCAAAGAGAATCTGCTAGACCTTTGAGTTTCTGAGTAAGTTGTAGTTGATGCCACTAAAAATAGCAGTTACTATTTATTTCTTAAACACAATCATGTTTTCTTTCCCTCCTACCCCTGCCCTTTTTACTCAAAAACTCAATAATAATAATAATTATTATTATTGTAATAATATGTTGTTGATAGAAATGACAGGATGCATGTTTTTTGGGTATTGGAAGGAGGGAAATGGAGTAGAGGAAGAGAATGTGCAAAAACACATAGATGTGCAAACCCAGACACATTCTTAAATATTTTTTAGAGCAGCAAATGCTTAGAGCCTGTTGAAGAACATAATTTTCTCATGTGAAATGGAATGTTTTTTCTTCTTTAGAAGAATAGTCATTTTCTGTTTTGTTTGAACTCCACTTGCTGTAGAAAGGTCTGAGAAGAGAGAAGGAGACACCTGTAACTCAAATGAGGAGTAGGGATTTTTTTTAATCTTAATTTCTCCCCTTTTTCTTTTCCTGTCCACCTCACTTAAAATGCTAAGAAATTAATGTACTTTTAAATGAATCCGTAAACTAAGATGTCTTCCATTTGTCTTATTTTATTAGTAAAAAGACTTTCTACAGAACTGTTGGCATATTTAAAATGAGAAAGTGGGACAAAAAGGGGAAGATAATTTTGACTGAAAAATAAAATTGTTAACAATATAAATGAAAACAATGAATGTTACAATATGTTCACAGCCTTCACATTTAATGTGTTGCTTATTTTAATCATTGGAACTACGTGTATGGTGGTTTAAATAGTTGACATCTGGATGGTTAGTTACCTAAATGATTAAGCCCTACTTTCCCACAGCCCCTCAGTCGTTCCAAATTTGACATTTTTCAAATAAATAATGCTTCAAATTTAATATTTTTCTGTGACAGAAGCTTAACAGTTAAAATAGTAAGTAAAATTTAGATGTGTATATGGCATAATGTAAAACTGATTGATAAGGATCAACACTCTCAAATGGAATGCAAGCTTCCCCTTCATGATTTTTCCTTTGTCTTTGTGCCAATTCCCGCCTTCAATTAGAACCATTTTCCTTTTTATTTGAATTTTCACCAGGTAACTGCTATGGGAAGCAAGTATCAATTAAATTCTAGTTACTCCATTTGCTAATTGTAGAGAGCTCTATTGGTGGTGGTGGGGGTGGGGTGTGTGTGTGTTTGTGTTGTGTGTGATTCTAATCATCATTTTTAAAAAGTATAAGGATTTTCTGTGACTGATTTCTCCCTTTTCTCTTCTCCCTCTATTTTTAGCATAATAGAATGCTAATAACTATGTTCCACTTTTCTCTTCACCTGAATCTATATGCTAAGAATTACTAATTTGTCTTATTTCACCAGAGAAAAATATTTTAGGAACTCTGTGGTCATTCTTTGAAATCTTACATTATATACTTGTTTCTTAAATGGTATCTTATTTTCTCTTGTTGGTTTGCATATTTTTGTTACTGAGGTGAAAATTGTACACTAAAATATTTCAAAGCATCACTGAAAATTTTACATTTGTCAACTTTTAGACATTAATATTGTGTACAAATGATTTTCCTGGAAGATTGAGAGTTTCTTAGATGTTAGACATTATCTTTGATTTGTCATTGTTACTTAGAGTGACATTTTACAATACTCTTTTGAAGATATGACAAGTACATCTGACATTCCCCTATTAAAGTGTGTGGCTTTTACAATTTTATTGGAGAGGCACATGTCTACTTTGATGACTTTAATTTCATCTGCGTAACTCAAGGACTGTCCTTTAGAATATAAGTACCATACTCTGCATACTCTGGGTTCATTTCCAAACATCCTTTGTTGAAGAACCAATGATAGGGGTTTGGGGATAGTGTTTCTAGATAAGCAAGCATTATATGATATATATTTTGTTTTGTTTGGTGGTATATTGAAAACAAAACAAAAAGATTTCCTTTTTATTGTGGTAATAATGTCTTTTAGAAGACTGAATTTCAGATTAATTCTAAAGAAATGGAGAGTGGTGATGTCTGCCTCTTCTGTGATGCTATTCAACTCCATCCACCCCCAATCCCATCTCCCGTTTCCCCCTTGAGTGTATTCCCTCATGGTTCTAGATTCTGTGAGTCATTGCAGTCTTCCACAGAATCATGAAAGTTTAAGGAGTTGTCACACTTGGTGGTGGGGACTGGTCAGTCCAGAATAGAAAGGCCAGGCCAGGCTAAGCCAGATGCTGGGTCCAGAGGACACGATTCTCTCCTGGTCTTTTGTCTGTGAGGAGAGCATTCTGCTTTCTCAGAAGGCTCTTCTTATATGAAGAAAGATGGCATTACAAAGAATCCTGTTCACACTTACAGGTCAATCTGATCAACATCTTCCCCCACCTTCTTAAGAGACCCAGGCAGGGAAAGGTTGTTTGGGGGGGAGTTACATTGAGTTTCAAGAGTGACATCAAATTAACATTCAACCCTACTTTTTAATATATACTCCTGGACTGTATCGTGTTTGGCACATCTGGCATGAGGCTTCTGGCCAGGATCTTCTCCAAGCCATTTGAGAAACAACTTTTCTCCTCTCAGCTTTAGCATATCTTTTATCACATCCATTATAGATAGTAGTAATCAAGATAACTATTAAACAAAGAGTGTCACTGGATTCACACCCTACATTAAGGTCAGGTATAGCCTGCTCCTTAACAGTTAGTACCTTCCAGAATGGAACCATATCTACACATGTATGAAGTCCAAAATCATAGTGTATCACATAAAGAATATGGCTGAAAAGGCCATATTAAATATGTATAACTCAGTCATAAGGGTGTTACAAAGTAATTTTTTTCTGGATTTCAAGTGTGCCAAACTTTTAAATTTCTTAGACAATGTATGAACCTTAAAAATAAATTTTGGGGCTGAGCCCCGGTGGTGTAGTGGTTGTGTGCGTCACTGCGGCCGACTGGGTTGGAGGTTAAAATCCAGCAACAGCTCTCAAGGAACAAGACTGGACCTCCTACTCCCATCAGTGGGCAATGATGCCCTAAATTAATGAATTAATTTCAAAGAATTCAAACTTTAGGATAAGGAATATAGGCTACTTTGAGGAATACAAAAAAAATTATCAATATTAGAATATAGCTTATGATAATTCAGGTAGTACTTCTTCCACAATTGTAAACTTCCTATAAATCAGCTGCTCTCAGCCTGTTGGTCATGACCCCTTTGGGGGTCGAACTACCTTTATGCAGGGGTCCCTTGATTCTTAACAGCAGAATTACAGCTATGAAGTAGCAACAAAAATAACTTTGTAGTTAGCGGGTCACCACAACATGAGGAACTGTATGAAAGGGTCATAGCATTATAAAGGTTGAAAACCATTCCTCTGAAGGATTCTTTTTATTGATTCAATATATGAATCTGTAATTGTGTACAAAGAGGTTCAAAATTTTGTTGAAAAATAGAATTAAAAAGTAACGGAAATTTTCTGCTAACCTCCTATACATACAAACATGCACAATTTCGATGTTCAAGACACTTTGTGACATATAAGGATAAATAAAGCACAGCCCCTTAAACAGAAAGAGACAGGTGTCCCATTAAGAGGTGAAGCATATATGAGTAGCATCTAGAAAATGCATAAGTCCCAAAGAAGAAGAAAAATAAATCCAGAAAAACATGAAAGCCCAAAGAAGAAAATAATGAAATTGAATTATTTGTAGAAGAAGGAATACAGAAAGCTTTATGCAAGAGCATCGCTTACTATAGACATTAAACATTCATAGGTGTGGTTTTTGAGAGTAAAAAGAGCATGGGGTTAGGAAAATATAGTGATAGAACTATAAAAATGTAGGTTGGAACCATTTATAGAGCTAATTAAAGTCTACACATTAATTTAGTAGACAGGAAAGTTTTAAAGTTCTATTTGTAAAGATTTTTAGATTTATAGAACACAAAATATCCTCATTTTTCACTGTTCAGCTTGGTTATGTTCCAAGTACCATGTTATTTTGAGAAATAGCATGTTATGTGAAAATACAGGCTGATCATATCAGATCACAAAATGGAGGAAGACTACATCAGTACACAGCAGAAAATTATTGCATAACTGCCAAATCACTAAGAATCATAGCCCAACCAAGTTTATACAGAACCTGAACCATCACAGGTATCATTACTCTTACACCTCAGCTTGGCAATTGTTACTGCCAAATGTGTGATAATCGTAGAATTGTTGGGTAGTCTATTACTTACGTATTTTTTGGGGTGGGGGGCATCACTGCCTCTGGTGGTCGTGGGCGCTACCCAGTGCCGCTCCTGAGAGCCGCCACTAGATTTGAATCGCCAAGCCCATGAGCTGCAGTTCTGCACTCAACCACTTATGCCACCAGGGCTCAGCCCTTATTTACGTATTTTTAATAATTGGGTTTCTGTTTTGTATTTTACCTTAGAGTTTACATAGGAAATTGGGTTTCCATTAAAAAATTTAATGCAAATTGATTTCATGACATTAGTTTTACAGTGTTTACAATGTATCAACATTCTCACTATTATTTTGTTCTGTTTTATTGATCAAGTTTCCTATCCCCTACTTCTCCCCTTTGCTTTTGGGTAAATGTGGACTTTTTGTTTTTACACAGTTAGTTATTTAAGGCACACATTACAAATGAGTAATACTGTTTATTTTTAAGCCAATCTACTGTTTGGCTGAAAGGAGAACTCTAGGAGATGTTAAAGGGTATCTTAAGGCATTATTCTTGGGCTTTCCCTTTTAACAGCCCGGTAAAGTCTGTCTAATCTTTTTTGTGAGTGTGACTTTTGTTCTCTTTTTCTTCCATTCTAAGGAGGACCTTCTATTGTGTTCATCGTCAGACACTAGGTAGTAGTAGTATCCAGACACTTTTTAGTCTCTCTGAGCTTGGATTAGAAGACGCTATGATTCATGAGGGCCACTAGCCCTGTGATTCATTTCTTTCTTGAGACTTCTGTTTCCGTCATTCTCTTTTATTTCCGTCATTCCCTTTTACTACAGATGAGTAGAAACCAATTTTTGTACCTTGAATGGTGCTCAGAGACATCAAAATTCAGTTGACTAAATTAGTCCATACAACTCAGTTCATAAGCTCCTCAGTTCAATTATCCAATTCCATGAGTTGGATATGTATAAGAAGACTTTATAAGTGTGCCCCCTATGTGGCATAATGTGTGGTTGGATGTATACAGCATATGCAAACATGTATTTACAGATGCTTACGGTGGCACTAGTGAGCTTTGGTAGTATAGTGGACTACCTATTGAGCCGCAGATCACAAAGTCATTTTCCTAGATCACCAGCCATTCTCCGATAAAGATGAAACTGTCTGCTCTCACAAAGATGAAGATCTCAGAAAACCGAAGGGAAAGTTCTCCTCTGTCCCTTTGAATCTATCCAAGTCAGAATTGACTCAGTGACAGTAAGTTAGGTGCTTTGAGTTATTGCAGTGCATTCTTCTGAATGCAGTGGTTTGTTTTGTTTAATAGTTTGGTAGTGCAGTAGGATAAGAAAAGTCTTCAGTTCAAACCTAACAGCCACTCCATGGAAGAGAGATGAGATTCTCTTAAATCTACTTAATGGGTATATACTTTGGTTTGAGTTTAGATGTTACATCCTCTGGTGATGTTGTGCACTAAGTAGTGGACTGGTACCTGCAATATGAAATTTTGTATAATGAGAAAGTCAATAAGCGAAGAATAAGTGTATTGATTTTTTTTTTAAGCTAAAAAAGGTGTGACTTGTCCTCCCTCAGGTAATAGGGCCTAAAATAATCCAGGTCTAATAAAATTGATGTAGATGGAAACAAGAAATTAAGAATGGCAATGTTAATATCTTGTCAACTAACAAATAATATGAAATCTCAAGTTCTTTAGACAAACAGGAATACAGTAGTATCTGTATGGTTTCATTTTTGTCTGTTCGCATATAATCATTATCTCAGACTCTCAAGTAGTAGAGAAATATGCAGAACGCCATGTTGATAATCTGGCATGGGAAGTTGCCCTGGTAGCATAGTGGTTGAGTTGGACTGCAATCAAGGTCAGCAGTTTGAAAGCACGCTTTCCCCAGAGGAGAAAGAGGAGGCTTTCTATCCCCCCACATCGTTACAGTCAGGGAAAGACACAGGGGCAGCTGCTCAGGTCCAGTGTGGTCACTGTGAGCTTTATTGTTTGTTGTTTGGGTTAGGCCTGTTATAACTACATACTTTAGCACAGAATACAGGACTATCAGCCTGTATTCAATTGGTAATGAATTTGTAATCATATCTGATCGTTTTTCTATGGCGAAGTCACTTACAAAAGGAATTACTGATAATACTTGCATTAATACAATCATGTAAACCAGTCAGCATTTAGTATTCTTCTATGCCCCATTGTATAGGGAGATCTGCTGGAGCTGTGGGCTAGGTGTTGGGCTGCTAACTTCAAGGGCAGAGGTTCACGCTCCCCAAGAAAAATAGAGCTGTGTGCTTCTGCAAAGGTTGACAGAGTAGGAACCCCTGTATTGAGTTGCTCTGAGTTGACATCCTACTCCACATTGACATTGAGATTTATGTTTTGAACGGTGAAGAGGGGTGGGTAGCTCTGGAAGTAGCACTAGGGTTAAATGTGCAGCTACTAAGAGAAGGGTCAAAGGTTTGAGCCCATGCATGCCCCCGTGGGAGAAAGCTGTGACAGCACTCTGCTGTAAAGATAATAGACTTGACAACTCTGTGAGGCAATCCTGCAGAGTGATTGTTGCTTGGAATTGACTTGATGGCCATTAGCATCATCAAGCAATTAAGAATTATACTATAAAAATTATAACAAAGGGATTATTGGTCCTGAAGTGGGATGAATGTCTTCAACAGGACATGTTCTTTGTTGTCATCTAGTCGATTCTGACTCATGAAAACCTCACGTTAGAGAGTAGAACTCCCCCACCGGCTTCCGTGGAGCAGATTTCCCACCCTCTCACTCTTCCATGATCTGCCAGGGTTAGCCGCGCCCAAACCCTGTGTGCCACTGGGGAACCTTCTGCAGAGAATAACTAGCTAAATATCAGCAAATGATAAGTACTCAGTGAATGATTCAGAAAAAGCACACTGGGATTTCAGAGGCATGAGAAATCTTTCAGTTATGATGCATCAATAATAATGTTTTTATTTTCATCTTTAAAAAATTTTAGTGGTAATTTTTAAACATTTGAGTGTTAAAAAATATAGGTAACACGTTTTCCCATTCAAATCAACCGTGTTTTTAAAGTAGTTAGAGACAGTGCTATTTCCATCTTAGAACATATTAGTATATTATTACACTAAATTGAGAACAAGTCACTTAACTTTCTAAGGTTATTGCTCTCCTAGAAAATATATTGTTAACTACATGGTCTTACCAATGATAGATATCATTACCTGCGTGACTTTTCTTTACGAGATTTTTTTATCAGACATAAAAATGTTGTTCAAGTTCTGTTATTGATATATTTTTTCATTTACCTAATGTGCAAGATGAGAGTGTTTTTTAATACCACAGTAATGTTTGGGTGTCCTGATAGGCTTTTTTTGCACATAACCTCAATGTTCAGCTTAAGAAATTGTTAAATTGGAGCAAAATATCATTCCTAAAAATACCTTTTATTATTGCTGAAATTATTATTAAGTATGTAAGTGCGTTATATTCTTCCTCCTAAAAGAGATAATGGTTTGCCTGTAAAATCCATATTATGTATTCAGAATAAATGGTAGATGTGTCTGTTAGAGAAATATGAAGGAGACTTAGTTGTAAGCATCTTCCATTGTGTGTAGAGAGCAACCCTATGAGTTGAATGTGACTCAGTGGCAGTGAGTTTTCAGTTTGGATTCTGATAGCATGTCATGGCTGCAGTTAAGATTGACTTAAATCACTCATGATCACAGTGAGAATTTCGGGCTGGATATGTCTTTTTGGTCCCAAAGACAATTTTAATGTAAAAGGATTTCATTTAACTTTGCATTGATTCATATCTATTGGAAAATGTCCGCTCGCTAGCAAAGTTCAATCAACTCTGCCTTGTTCTACTATTTTGCCCATCGTTAAAAATATATGAGAAGTCATTTAAACATGTAGTTTGTCATAGTGCTGCTGAAGAATATTGAACTAATTAGGGAGACTTGGAAATGAGAAATTGGTGCAAAAGTATATGCTGTAGTTTTAGAGTGAAATTTTAATATTATAAAATGATCGGTATCCAGGAAATGCAAATATTAATATATTTCAAATACATTTTTAAAACTTGTTTCTTTTTACTTTAAGTTGGCAGAGAAGGATATTTTCTTTTCAATTTTGCATTCTAGAGTTTCAGCATCAATTTAGAACTGTCAGGGATGGAGAAAGAATTTTGTTGTTCTTTGATTGCTTTATCTAAGACTGTTCAAATTATACTGCATCCGTCTTGCCTTGATAGCAGTCTCCATTTTAAATATGAATTGGTAAGAAATTAAGAAAGAGCTTTATGACCACCCCAAAATAATGATTATTCCCACTTCTTTTTTGTCCGATGCTTGGGTTGCAAGTTGCTGGATAAGCAAAGATTAGCTGTCTAGGCAGTTACTGTAGTGAAGCTGAGCGACATGGAAATTAAAATATCCAAATTCAGAGTAATTAAGCACAGAGTTTCTGTGGGTACTTATGAGCAAGTTAACAATTTTTGTCACAAACGAAGAATTCTTTTTAAATCTGACTTCACTTTGAAAGCCAGAACATGTCTCTTTACTATTAGTCCCAAAGCTCTTCACTCTGGAAGAACAAAGGTATTTCTGATTATAGTTTTACAGTCAGTTATACTGATAAAATTAAGCCTGGTCTGTAACTCCAAAGAGACATAATTTATTATGTTTTATTTCAAGTAAATTGGAACAAGAATTCTCCAGGGCTGATTTTCTTTAACTAAGCCTCACAGAGAATGCTTAACCTTTCGTTGAAACTGGTGTTTGAGAATTTATATAAATTAGAGTATTACCTCTTCAGTATGTTTAGGGATTGTTCTGTACCACAGTTTTTACATTTAACATGGTCCACTTTCAGGGATAGTGAATAATCACTGTGGTACTACTGACTCTTAGAGAACAGACATGATATTTCACTTATTAAAATAAATTGAAAGTACATGTGTTCTTCAAAACCATAGGATTTCTAAGAGCTGTTATTGTTTGATGACTTCCCAAAGTTAAATGTATCAAAAGTAACTATGTGATTTATCTTCAGGTTTTTTCCAATGGTCACCTGGGAAGTGAAGAGTATGACGTTCCTCCCCGGCTCTCTCCACCTCTTGCAGCTCCTGCCCTCCTCCCCAGCATGAAGTAAGTTGTACTGAATGTCGAGCTCTGCTCACTGTGAACAAGAATCAACTCAGCAATTGAGGGTTTGATTGAGTTTCGGTGAATGCAAGGAAAGACTCAGTGAGCACTTTCACTTACTATAAGCTACAGTCACGATGCTGCAGTGCAGCCGCAGTGAAGTTGATTGCTGAGAGCAGGGATTGGATCAGTCCTTTCAAAGTGAGGATAAATTTATATAACATTAAAGGTCAAGTAGGAATTGCCCGTAAGTTAGCTGTTCCTTGCTCAGGATCAAGCTGTAGTTTGAAGATTGATCCAAGAAGACCTATTAGTGAATTGCCTGATATAAGAGGTTGTTGTCAGCAATGACCTTTCTGTAGTATTCTTGGCTAAAGAAACAAAGTGAATAGTTGGTCCTTTTTATCAGATTTAGGGAGATTAAAGAATGGGTTTAGAAAGTGAGCTATGGTGAGAAATTGAGATTTATGGATCTGTATTATACATTCAAGTAGAGTTTTTGAGAATACAGTTGGATATACCGTCTAAACTTTAAAGTTTATATGAATGTAAAGGTAAATATTTCAGTATATATCGTCTAGAGAAAGTGAATTGATTACTCTATGTCCATGTCCAAATAAAATCTAAACATGATTATTTTGGAGTTGTCATTTATATACAAAAATATTCATTCTCTTGAAGGAAAGCTGTATGTTTAGCTCTGAAATGCTTACATTGTCAAAAATATATTGAGTACATTGTTTGATGGTAAAAATCTTAGTTGTTAATTAGTGATTATTAGTATAGTCTCCTTTATATGCCAAATTGCTGGGGAAACTACAAATACACATTTGTCAATGCAGATGCAACCATGTCATCCTTCCAGTCCTTTGGGTTGTCTAAGAGGTAGACACCTCCAAGCAGCGCTATGAAACTCCTGCAGTAGGGGTGTGGGGAAAGGAAGATTGTAGTCTCTAAGAAGTTGGTGGTTAAAATAGTCTATGGGTAGGATGAGTATAAAACTATTGTCACTAAAATATAGAAAAATACAGCAATTTTCAATTTGTTTTGCTTGGTTTTTAACAGGAGAATGTGTGATATAAAAAGAATAGGAAAAATGCTAAGGCAAAGAAATTCTTTTTTAAAAAGTCATATAATTTAAGGCAATTTAAGGAGAATGAGCTTAGAAATAGACATTTTTCCCTGTAGTACCTGGTATATAACAGATTCCATTACTTATCCTTGATATCATCGGTGCAGATAAAATACTTCATTAGAATTTTCTTGGATATTTGTCAAGACAATATGCACTTCCATTTTACAATAATCCTGTTTATGTTTTGTGATAAAGAATAAGTGACATTGGATATGAAAAAAATCCAAAGAGGGGGTGCGGGGGTGGGGGGAGAAAAATCTTAGAAAACTTTTTTATTAGAAAGCAAAGCTATAATTAAATGACATTCGCTCTCAATTTTCTTAAGCTTACTAAATAAATAATACTCTTCCATTGAATTTTGAGCTAGCTTTCATTCTAATAGCTGAAATGACTCTAAAATTCTTATAAAGATGATGGTTTTCTGGTTGGTTCATTTGTGTTGTTTTTAAATGTAATAGAAGGTAAAGGTGTACTAGTGAGAGATGACAGCTCAGTAGAAATACCAATATTGAACCCATAAATATTTGCACATCGATCAATTTCCCCATCTTCATATATAAATATATTTACATATGTGCATGCCAGTATTTAGACCTCTATAAATGCCCTTTACATCCTAGGTCTTTATTTCCTTTTACTTTCCTCTTGTCCCACTACCATGTTCAGCCTTTGCTCTTCATTTTATGCCACCTCAAAACTATTTCCCCAAGGGGCTTAAAATCCTGTGCCTTTTCAGTATTTTCTGAGTTTGGTGGTAAAAATGAAGATAGTAATGACAATGAATTATACATGTAGAAGTTGTTGAATTAGAGAATGTTTTGTGGTATGTTTTTTGCCAAAATTAAAAAAAATGATATGAAGAGCAAGAAATGCAGAGAAGAAAATATTCTAAAATTGATTGTGGTAAACATTGTCCAACTTATCTTGATATGAATGAATTATTGAATTGTATATTATGTGGATGAAGTGCCAATAAAACTGTCCCCCCCAAAAAAATAAAAATAAAAAAAGATTAAGAGAGGACCAAGTACGGGATAGGATAAAAGTTTCTAACAAAATTCTCCTAGACTAGCCCTTGTGACCCTACAGGAATGATCAGTACATTGTTGCAATGTAAGACAATTTCTTGACATATGTTCCTGAGCTTATTTTTCACCAAAAAGGCTTTCAGTTTTCTTAAAATATTTTCATCAAAGATTTTGTCCTTGAAGTTTTCTTAAAATGTTTTCTTCAAAGAATTTGTCCTTGAAGAGACTCTTATCAGGATCACCTCCTCTAAAATCCTCCTTAACATTTGCTGTAACATTTAGAGTCAACCTCTTTGACAGCAGAACACTTCAAAGCAACTGGAGAAATTAAAGGCATGTGGTGGCACATTAGGCTCTGATGGTCTGCAGTTTGCAAGCACCGCCGCTGCTCCTGGAGAACGGTGGGCTTTTTGCTTCCGTCCGGAGTTCCATTCTCAGAAACTCACGAAGCCAGTTCTAGCCTGATCTAACAGTTCTGAGTCACCATTGACTCCATGGCAGTGAATGTGTGCTTTTAGTTTTTATTACAAGAGAACTTGTTGTAGCCATCCAGTGATGGAAGAGATGTGTATAATATGTTCGTGTGGAAGAAGCCCTCATAGGGTGGCAATGCTTTTTGCCTTGCCCACACATCAAGTCTGTTTTCTGAGAGATTCTTTCTTTGGGTTGCTGTTTGCTAGATACGTTCATTTTTTGACTCATCTTTAACCCATTTATCTCTTTGTGTCAAAGGTGTGTCTCTTGATGAATCATGCTTTTTAATTCACTCTCTCACTTTAGACAGGTACTTCAAACCGCTCACATTTAGTGTGATTGTTGAGAGGTAAACATTTGCTGCTGCCTTTTTTAGCAGTATTCAGTGATGGGAGTGTTTTCTTGGTTTTGCTTAATTTTCTGTGTTGAGTTCTTTCTGTTTATACATTTCCTTTTGGTATCCTTCATGATGGGTTTTGTGCTTACTGAGTCTTTTTTATATTATTCATCTTTGTCTTAATCAATAGATAGATTTGATTTATTTGTGTTTTCTTTTAAACTTATCTTTCCAAGTCTAATATATCTTGATATCTCCTTGACTTCCTCTGCATGTGGACGTTTTATCACTTCATGGTTCGTTTTTGTTTTGAAGTTGTCATCATTTGCAAATGGGCTTTTCTGACTGCCTATGTTGTGTGGCTTTATTTTAACACTTAGATTTCTTTTGGGGGCTGGGCATCACTGCCCTCTGATAGTTGTGGGAGCTACTAGGCCTTGCTCCTGGAGAGCTGCTGCTGGATTTGAACCACCAAGCCAATGGGCCACAGTCCCACACTCAACCACTACGCCACCAGGGCTTAGCCCAACACTTAGATTTCTTATCTAGATTGGTTATCATTATGATTTTGGTGGCGATCTTAATTTGAACTTTTTTGTGTGTGTGTGGGCATCACTTTCTCTGGTGGTCGTGGGTGCTACCCAGTGCTGCTCCTGAGAGGCGCCGCTGGATTTGAATCGCCAAGGCTGTGGGCCGCAGTCCCCCACTCAACCACTTTACGCCACCGGGGCTCAGCCCAATTTGAACTTATTGCCTGTATTGGTTCTCTTTCCAAATACCTGCCTACAATATCATGTGCCTTGTTTTTGCAAATTCCTTTATTAATTCTGATTATCTCGAAATATTCTAGTTTTGCCATCGTGTTTGAGAGACAGTTTTGTTGCATATGTGGTTCTTGGTTGGCAATTCTTTTCTTTCAGAGTTTTAAACGAGGAAGTTGTAAAAAGTTTATCCAAAAGTGGAGTAAAAAGCTATGGCATTTCCATACTAAATTTTTGAAGCCCTCATGTAGCGATCATTCCACTGTCTTCCACCTGTATGCTTTCTGCCAGTAATTCAGCATTTAGTCTGTCCGGGGCCCTCTTCTAGGGGACCCTTTGTTTTTCATGGGCTGTTCTCAGATTTCTTTGGGTTTGGTAATTTAATCTTTCTCTATATTGGTCACTTTCTTGTGGTAGGTATCCTATATGGGGCTCATCAGCCTTCTGGAATGGAAGCAGTCTCATCTTACGTGACCATAGAAAAATATTTGGTCATTAAATCATTCTTGAAAATATTTTCCATAGGTTCGCCTCTGACACTTATCCAGGATCACTGCTCACTCACTTTGTCTCCAGTGTCTCAAATCTGTGCCAGACTGACTGGAGCGACACCTACAGTCCATACATCTCACTGCAGTTGTCATTCAATTTCTCCTTCCCTTTAGCATTTGATCTGATTCTTCTACAGTGACCATCTGCTGTTGGGGGTTCCCAGATTGTATTCCCCAGCCATGTCGTGTGGGCGCTTGGCCCTGCAGCACCGGAAGATGGCAGAATACATGTGGCAAACTCGTCATCCCAGACCCTCTGTGATGTACCACAGGACAAGTACTTCTCTCCATAATGAAAGGCTCCTAAAGCAGGATTTGTTTTCTTTTTCTCAATGGCTTGGCATATGTCTCGCTAACGGACCTGTTTTTATCTAAAAGCTTTTAAATATTTATGTGCACGCAAACCTTGGTAGACTTTTGTTGAATGAGGGTTTGCGTTTTAAATATTTTGTGATACAAGACACAAAAGAGAAACAGAAGACTTTATAACAAATCAATGAATAAAAATATGCAAAGGTTTTAAGATATTATGGAAAAGTTCCAGAATCCATTCATCCTTTTCTATGAACTTTTTGAGGGCCCCTCATATTAAATGCAAATAATAGAAGAAATTGCCTATAATTAGAAATGTATTCGATTATAGGTATATTATCCCAAGATTTTCATTTATTAGCAATAAGGAAAGATGTTCCTACTTCCCCTTTTTTCTGAGAAAGGTAATGCATGAAATGTGTCAGAAATGGAACATATTAAGCATAAAAAAAGAGGCAAAATTGATGTTCAAAGGGTAAACTTTATGGTTTAGAGAATATGCAGGGTCCTCTAGGATATGCAGAGGGAATATTTTATGTGTTTCACACAGGGAACATAGGTTACTGGATAAATTTGAGATCTTTCGGTTTTAATGTGTAGTAATCATTAATAAAAAAATATTTAGAAATGTATCCCTTTTTTTGATCTGATGAAAATTCACCTGCTTCTTGGCTTATTTCAAATGTGCAAGTGCAGAAAATGAATGTATTTTACTTTTGCACAACAAGCCCATTTTATGAATGCACAGTAAACATAGTAAGATAAATAGATTGTGGAAGCATCTCTGATAGCAGGTGTCTGTGTGCATTCCCAGTGTATTTATTCAGGAGTGACAGAACCCACTGGGGATGTGTGATGATCACATAAAGAGAATAAAGCAGTATGATATACCTGGCAGTTTTAAGTTGAAACCAGTTCAATATTGATTCTATCCCATTCCTCTGGTATCCTTACAAATTTCCCATATATCATCTGTGGAATAATTTGATATTTTCTTCATTGACAAAAGTAAAGGTATCTATAAACAAAGACTAATTCAATATAATTAGTTTACACAGTGGTTCTCAACCTGTGGATTGTGACCCCTTTGGGAGTCAAATGACCCTGTCAGAGGAGTCATCCAATTCATAACAGCAGCAAAATTACAGTGATGAAATACCAACAAAAATAATTTTATGGTTGTGGGGGTCACTACAACGTGAGGAAGTGTATGAAAGGGTCGGAAAATGGAATTATCTTTTTGCATTAATTTCTGTGGGAGAGCTATTTTACATATAATTATAAATGATATAATTGAATTTCTCTCTTTGTATTTTACATCCAACTTCTTTACCTTATTTGTACCTTCTGTTTTATTTGTTAAATCATTTTATTGCGGCTTCTTAGATTGTTATAACAGTCAATTGTATCAAACATAGCTGTACATATGTTGCCATCATCATTTTCCAAACATGGACTTTCTATTTGAGCCCTTGGTAATGGCTCCTTTTTTCCTCACTTCCCCCCGATCCTTGGAAAATTATAAATTATTATTTTCATATCTTGTACTAAATGCTATTTCCATTCACCCACTTTTATATTGTTCTTCCCCTGGGTGGTGGGGGACGGACCTTCTTTTTATGTATTTTTATCATAGAAATGCTTTTAATTTTTTTTTTTTTTTTTTAGAATTGAGTGAGATCAGTTTTAAGCATAATATTGTGTTATATAGTGAGTAAAAGTGCACTGGAATGGTATGCATACAAATGATTTTCTTTAATAGATAGTATATTATACTGATATAAAACACTTTCACCCCAAATCCAGTAATTAAAACAATCTGACTGTCGCAGTTGGCTGCCCGTAGCGTGACCCGCTGTGCCATCTGGGCTCCGCAAATCTGATTCTTAAGAACTTTAGTAGCTTACAAGGGATGGACAATTGAGCATTTCTTTCTCATGTTTATAAGTCTGACTTGAAGACTTTTTTAAAACTTTTGAATAAAACTCAAAAATATATTTAATCTAAATTAGTTAACTTTTAGAACTAAGCCTTTATGATTCCGTAAGATATTAGATGAGCTTTGCTTTTCTTCTTTTTTAGAAATACTTCACCTACTGATTTCCAAAATAGTGCAAAAGTGAGGGGGAAATTACCCAGGTGCAATTCTCTATCACTGAAGGTGAAAAACCGAATCAGTCTCAACAGGCTTTCTTGACATATAGTGGTCTTTGATAATTCTTATCTCTTTGGGAGTAACTTATAATAGCCAGGTAGTAAAAAATTCCTGACTTTGGTGTGGCCCTTAGCTGTTTGGTCAAATAAAGTCATCAAGTTATGCTTTATTCTTTTCCTTTTTCACAGTGTGTGCGCTCATTGCATGGGGTAAAACTTCACTGTGAATGAAAGTATGTTAAGGTATAGAAAAGGATGTATGTATTAATCTTTGCATTTTTTAGTAGACTTCATTTGGTCCTTAAAATAGTTAAATTGGTTTCCATTTTTCAATCCATCTAATTCTCTGCCTTCCCTGAAACGGCAGATCTTCAAAGCTGAGTCACAGCCCTCAGGTTGTAGCTGCACATTCTAGGCAGTGACAGCTTAGCTTCCATCTTTCTCTGCCCCATCTCTTTGCATTCATCTCACCGTAAACTTTCATTTGACTTCCAAGGTCTTGAAAACCAGCAAGAATTCAAAGATCAGTATTGGGAAAAATTCTTCAAAGAAGGATAAGAGTAAACTTTTGAAAGCTTTAGAAGAGGTTTTTATTTCATCTCTGCTCTTCCTAGAGACTCAAGTATATGGATGAAACTTGAAAATCTTCGGGTTTTTCAAAATATAATTTTTGGTAGTAGGGTCAAAGAAAAACTCCTAAAATTGTTTTAATTCTACCTTGTAAGAAGAGTTGTCTAAGACATCCATGATTCACAAAATACTTTTGTGTGAATTCTATATATTCAACAAAATACTACATTTATCATTTTCTTATAAACTCTTGATTGTCCAAAGTTGGGGAGATTTTATGTATTTCTCTTTAAGGATCTGTGTTAACATTAACAAGGGTTAGGTTAAACCACTGTAGTAACAACAATGGAAAAAATGTGATGTCTTTGGTTTGTTTTTTTGTTGTTGTTCTTAAGTAAAATAGTCAAAAATTTCTTTTGAAAATTAATTGATGGTTGTTTTACTTATTTTTAAAAGCTTGTAAAGAATGAAAACAATGTATTTTGTACCTCAGAGATACTGAATAATAATTTATTCTTTTATCAACTTTTAATTGTTACAGTTATTTCTGGTTCTTGGATTAGGGGTAGGGATTGAAGGGAAAACATGTAAAAGTTGTAATTATAACTTCACAGTAGAGATGGCTAATTTCCATTGAATTAAATTGAATATTTTTTCAACATAGGTAATACAAGTGTCAAAATGTCTTTAAAGACTTCAATAGCATATCAACCACCACACATGTTTTTATCATCTTAATTTACTCATTTAACATAAATTGGAGCAGAATGCTAATATCTTATTACGATTTGGATAAGTCTGCATTTTCCCAAGACATTTTTTGCTTTAATTGTCAGGTTATCAGTTTTCCTTTTTGCACAATTGAAAATAATAAGTACAAAAATTATTTTATTCCATGGAGGGAATCTTAAAGGAATGAGAATCCTATTTTTGTGTATTTAATGTGAGAACATCTTTCCTGATGTTATGCTGTAATTGAAAAGTGAGCATCTTATTTAAATGTGTCATATCAGTCTTGCTTGTTATGAATTATCATACTTAGACTACATTTTTTCCCCTTTATTAGATGTACTGGTCCTTTAGCAAATTCCATTTCAGAGAAAACAAGAGAACTAGTAGAGGAAGATGATGATGAATACAAGGTTCCTTCATCCCATCCTGTTTCCCTGAATTCACAATCATCTCATTGTCATAATGTAAAACCTCCTGGGAGGTAAGAATTTGTTTTTAATCACCTCACATCTGCATAGGCATTATCATTTGGGTGAGTTGACTTTTTAATTTGGTGAAATCATATCTATTTAACAAAATCCTTGAATTCCTTTTGAAAACTTCATTTGCCTACATTTTATATATGCCTATTGTTAACCTTTCTTTCAGAAAAAACTGAAGGATGTAGACCTTCTGTTAATCAAAATCACGTGACTTAAATTAGGTTACTAATACGTATAGTATATTTTAATTATTTAAAATACTAATTATACTCTAGTAAAATTTTGTTACATGTGGCCCAAAACTAAACCTATAGCCATCCTGTCAAATCTGACCAAAGCGACCATATACATTATTTAGCATTTCCAAGGTTTTGTGTGTTTCAACTGCCGATTTGCAGTTGGCAGTTAATTTGTGCATTTTCAAACAGCTACTTTATGTGTTCAAAGCACATATGTCACCAGGCAAAATTAGTGCTTAGAAACTACAGTACTATGCCAACTTTACTTGAATTTTTCCCCATATTGTAGAGGCCCCTATATTATAGGGACCCCTCTCTTGATGTGCTACCTACTTCTCTTACAATTGCAGAAGTTTTTAAAAAGTTATTTCACACAATTGCTTTTAATTTCCTTCCTAAAAATGAGACACTGTTTAACTTTTCCTTCAAACAAATAATAATAATATAAGGAATAGTTGTTTTCTCTCATGAGAGTTGTTTTTTCTATTCTCTAGCATGGTGACATTATGGTCTCCTCTGGCACATTGAAATGATAACTCCTGCTAGATATGTAAAAGATAGTAAAGTATGCACTCGATTATTAACTTGTCTTTAGATAAAAAGATGATTTACATACTTGGTATTTTGTAATTTAATAAATGTTTTAAATCTGTACCATATGGTAGTCAAATAAGTGAACCCCCAGCTTCTCCTCTTAACTGTTGAAGCTTCAATTTTATTTCTTGTGTTTGTTTTCTTTTGTTTTCTGTAATGTCCCTAAAGCCATACTAGTCATATACTACAGGGTTTAACCACTGCTAACGGTCTAGCCTTCCTGCTTTCTAGGAACCCCTAAGTCAAGGAAAGGGGGGCCACTGCACACTTTAGTCATCTATATTACCGTTGTTTAGTGTACCGATTCCTTTTGAAGTGAAGTCCATCAACTGAAAGCATTTCATCACTGTGAAGTAAAGAGACAGTAGGAACCCACAAGAATATGACCCTTAGTTACCTTTCAGGTCTGCAGCTGAACTCACCCTACTGATACACATTAGATCCAAACAATAGACAAATCTATAAAGGGAACAGTCACTGCTGACACTAATCAACCATTTAAATCTAAAAGACAGTACTTACCCTAGGACCAAGTTTAGAGAGATAAGACAGAAAGGAAGACTGGAAATGGGAAACACAGGGAAGGAAGTAGGATAAAACCGCATGTATATAAATTATCCAATGTAGAACTGTTGAGTCCTCTGTAAACCTTTATCCAGTCCACAATAAGAAGTTAAAAATGAAAAAAGTAACAATATTATAGTCTGTATATCACTTTGTGATAGAAAGACATACATAATAAAAATAGACAAACATTAAAACACACTGTTTAAGGACTGAATCTGATTAGAATGAACAACTATATGTATCATTATTATCCAAGTCTATTAAGAATCTCTATCCAGGATGCCTTGTCTCAAAGGAAGAAATAAAGGACATCTTGCTACTTGCCAGTGTCTTAAAGATTCCTCTTTTCAAACTGTGTCATTGACAAGTCAAAGAAGTTACTAGGAGCCAATATATTATGTCAAAAGAACCAACCATCTGTCTACTGAAGTATTAGAGAGAAATAATCCTTTATATCAAATATAGATTATTACTAGTTTTTGTTACTTTGTATTTTACAAGTGTATAGTAATTTTGAACAGCTGAAATAAGATGACCTTTTTTGGTCTACTTGAAATCCCTATTTTTTTTTTCATGGCTAAAGAAATGAGGGGTACAATTTTAATTGTCACATCGTAGTTGATGAGATTTTTGGTGGCAGGCCTCCCAAATCCTGAAAATAAATTTGAGTTATGACTACCATTACAATCTTTCTACTGTTGTAGAGAAGTAATAAATCTGATAAGCCCCATACCTAATTGGTGTGAATCCCTTTATGTAATTTGTTCTTGAAAGCTGATGGGTGAAATATTGTCTTCTTCAAAGCACTCTTGACTTAGCGGGTCCGCTCTCTATTTCCTTTTTCTAGGACATCACAAAAAGTAAATTGTCAATATGTAGTAAAATCGAAATGGTAGATGAATAATTCAACTCAGTTTCAGTAAAAATTCATTGTTATTATGAAAATTCAATACTTGATAACTATTTTAAAATGAACCCTCTTCTGGTCCCTTGAAGAAAAGTGGCCACCAGAGAGAATAGAAATGAATTTCAAATGAAGCACTTTTGCAATCCCAACTCAAATATCCCCTATCTTCTCCATTATGCATGAGTTTTTACTCTGCTCCATGAAGTCAGTGTAAATCAGAGAAAAGCAGAGGAGTGTAAACTATGCTTCGCATAGGTCTTTGTGAGCAGAGGAACTTTCCCAGGGTTCATTGTTACACACTGTATGCTAAAAGCAAGATATATTCAGTTTCTTCTGTTCCTGCTGCTGTTTTCTTCCCATGTCCCATTTTCATCTTTTATGTGCTTTGTATGATTCCAAAATATTATTGCCAACAGCAGCAGAGTTAAGTTTTTTAAGTAAATGTTACTAGTATAGATACCCAAATTGAAACACTTTTTATGCTGGAGTTTGTACCTTAGGTCTGCTAAAGTCCTTTTTCTATGATAACAGTGAAACATTAAGTTCTTTGCTTCACCGCCGCGGTAAAATTATAGCACAGGCTGTGGGTCCTATTATCATGTGCCTGTCACACTGTTAATGGAATTACTCAAAGTTTAATAATTTTTCTGATTTTTGTTTGTCTCTCTTATTTGGCTTTTTAATGAAAAAAGCTTAAATACAGAAACAAAATATGGTTGTGAATACCACCAGTGAATAACAAAATCAATAGCACAGTTAACTCTTTTTACATTGATATATAGTTTTGTTCTCCCTTCAAAAACTTGAACAAGTTATTACTAAAGGGTTCTAAAATAATGTATTACTTCCACAGATGTTTTTAGGTTATGGTAGCCCACCCTTAATTCTTGTTTTCACTTTTTCTTTTTTTAAGAGAGAGACTGCTTATCTTTTAGGAATGTTTATTTCTGCTTTTTAAAAGAAGTGGTAAAAATATGTAGATATATTTGCTTGTACTTCGTACCAGTACAGGACACTAACTATAATTATAGCCTACTTTCATTATATGGCATTATACGAGCAAGGTTCCTCAAATGGCTTTTAAAAGGAAAGTTGTGATCTATGTATGATTTTGGTTCTTTTATCTCTGCTTTAGGTCTTGTGATAATGGTCACTGTATATTGAACGGAACACACGGTACCTCTTCAGAGATGAAGAAATCCAGCATCCCTGAATTAGGCATATATTTAAAGAGTATGTATAAGATATGTTATTGATATTTGCTGAATCTTAATGATCAGATTTTAAAGGCAAAAATCCATCTCACTGTTGTGCTGAAAATACATTAAGATTTTGTGTTATCCTCTAGGAGGTGGTTTTGATTCAGCCTCTGATCCAGTGCCTTTGCCACCTGCCAGGCCTCCAACTCGGGACAATCCAAAGCATGGTTCTTCATTCAACAGGACGCCCTCTGACTATGATCTTCTCATCCCTTCATTAGGTTAAAACCGGTTTAAAACTTCAAACAAATCCACCCTACCTCTCAATTAGGAACTGAATTGTCCAGATTCTGAGTAACGCAGACTCAAGGGGTTGTGCATTTACCAAGTAGTACAATGAGTTCTGCATGTGATGATTGCTTTTAGATCCATATGATCATTAATTTCCCCATTTTGATGATCAAAATGATGGTGTAAATAGTTGACCTTCAATCAGAGTTTTATGTAGTCGTCATCTCACATAGTCTCTAAAAACACATATGATCATTGTCTATTCCCTAGGGTACTGGTATTCTAGTCGTTTTTATGTGACGATGCTTACCTGAGATTATCTTTAAGTATAATTATTAGTAAATTTGACCTTACTTATATCTGGGTTCAAAAGCTACCTACCCAGTTCCATGTATGATAATTAAACTTTGAAAAATTGCAATGATTGTAACAAAATACTAAGCTCTGTCTAATCCTAATCTTTACAGCTGCAACACATTGAAAGCATCTCATTTTTTAAAACTTCAACTTATAATATAAAGAAATAAAAATTAAAAAGTAATACACTAATGTGTGTGTGAGCACATGAAGGAACATGCAGATGTGTGCATATGTTGTCTGAGGCCTAATGTCAGGTTAGAATATCTGGAATTCTGTGTAGAAAGCCTCTGACCCAATTTTTAGAAGAAAGCAATTGGTTAGCAACATCCTGTTTCAGAAAGCTTCATAGTAATACGAGAGCTCTACTAATGTAGTCCGATGGAAGCCTGTCCGGAAATCTGTCGAAGTTGGTTATTACATGGACTGAACCTTTCTCTTTTTCCCAAGATCATTGGCTTATATTAGAATTATACCATTTGCTCTAGTTCTCTATGTCATAATTATGTAAAACTGCTTTGATGTAGATCAGTTACACTGAGCTTTCTAACACATTAACACTTGCATGCTGCTTCATGGCTTGTTGTTCTAATCATCATGATCTCACTCAGCACGGATCCATAACGTTTATACTGATGATCTAACAAGCCAACTCATTGCCATCAAATTGATTCCAGCTCATAGTGGTCCTACAAACCAGCGTTCTCAACCTGTGGGTCACAACCCCTTTGGGAGTCAAACGACCCATTCACAGGGGTCACCCAATTCATGACTCTAACAAAATTACAGTTTTCAAGTTGGAATCAAAATAATTGTATGGTTGGGGTTCACGACAGTGTGAGGAACTCTGTTACAGGGTCCCAGCATTAAGAAGGTTGAGAACCACTGCTATAGCTCAAGATAGAACTGCCCCTGTGGTACCCAATACAGTAAATCTTTATGGAAATAAAAAGGCTCATCTTTCTTCCTCAGGTGACTGATGCTTTTGAACTGAAAAACTTACTGTTAACCCAACACATAATCTGCTTTGTCACCAGGGCTTCTATGGTGATATGAAGCATAGGTTTCCAAACTTATTTGGGTTACACCCCCACCCCCCTTTTTCAGGGGAAAAAAAAAAAGCATCCTTCTGGTAATTAAAAACTTACACTATGGCCCATAAACAAGAATAAAGTGTAGGTATCTGTTTTGCAGCCTCCTAGAATTTCCTGTACCTGATCAGCAGCTCACTGAATGTTGTTTTCTAATTCTCTTTCTCATCTAATGTCTGTATCTTTCTTATGGGATTGACACTTTGGAACCACACTTATATATTAAATTGTCTTTGCTTCTTTTCTGGAATAAAACTTATTGCTTCGATCAGAGCTTTGTAATTTTGATCTCTATACGTCCTGTCTGCCTGTTAGGGTTCTTGGCATTTAGGGGCTGAAAAAAAATTGGATGAATATGATTAATATAACCAATAGAAGGAAGATTGGAATTGATAGCAAAATTCTGTCTCCTATATCTTCAAATATTTTAAATTAGGAAAATAATTACTTCCCAACTAGAAAACATTCTGAATATTTTCCCCAAGAAAGCCTGATGAATGATAATACTACTTTTTAAAAATATGTGTCTTATATCATTAAGTCACTAAATTTAATTACTGGATAATATTTTTTCTGTTTGGATATGCAGATGTCTCTTTAAAAGATTGGCTTCACATATATGCAGCTTGCAAAAAGTGCACTGCCATCTTAAGAAAAAGATTGATAAAGAGTATTGATCTAAGGCAAAATATGAGTACAGAATAAGAAGTGGTAGAGGAAAAAATAAATGTACATAAAGCATAACATAAAATTCTGTGGTTACTAAAGCTAAAACTATTTCTTTTAAGAAGTATCAGAGATAAAATTATTATTCCAGAGATAATATATGTAGCTTCTCCATCAAGTTAATATTAAATTAATCTGGACTACTCTAAGATACCAAACTCTACATGTAAAATCTGACTTGTAATTAGAGCTGTGAACTCTGTTGTCCTGAGATTGTTCTGATTGTTTGGCCAGTACAACATTTTACATGAAACTCTTAGTGCCTCGATGACATAAAGGTTACAATTTGAACCATAAATTATTTCATAACCTGCACAGTTGCTTCGCAGTAAACCTACAAAAGAATAAGTCTATGTGTGTGTGTCCAAACACTCACAAAATAATGAAATCCCATCATCAAAGCCAGCAAATTGCTGTATAAAGTTCTTTTTAAGCAGCAATAGAAAGTCAATCATGACTTTTCACTGATAGTGTGTATTTTGATTAATGAAGCTCTGCTTTTGATATTGATGTTTGATATTGACATTTCTTTAAATGCAGGTGAAGATGCTTTTGATGCCCACCCTCCATCTCTCCCGCCTCCCCCGCCTCCTGCAAGGCACAGTCTCATTGAGCACTCAAAGCCTTCTGGCTCCAGTAGCCGACCATCCTCAGGACAAGACCTTTTCCTTCTTCCTTCAGGTAACAGAGGAAAGCCAAAGAAAATATTTTCTTAAAGCAAAAAATAAAACCCACCTCTCATCTCATATTTTCAAAGAAACAATATGCAGAAATATACCTAGGTAGTTATCAAAGCCATGTGTTCAGTGGTTGATTGATGTAATGCTGAGAAAGACACAGAGACCCGGGGCAGTTAGAAACATAGATTAAGAGTGGGCCTATGAAGATTACTCAATCCAACTTCACTCCCATGTTATAACAGACATCATTTTTTTTTTTTTTTTAATAAAAGACCTGCTTGAGAACCAGAAGAGCCAAGGGTTTGGGTAGATAGCGATAGAAACAAGATTTAGACTTTGTTTATCATTTCTTAGTATAATGTGTGTATTTACCTAATAAGTATCTAAAATTTGACTGTCTCTCAAGACCTTAATTTTAAAAAATTAAGATTTTAGTAAATTGTCTTGACAAAACACACAAGAAAACAAACTTTTCTGCATAGCTAGATTTTACTGGTTTTGCTATTTTTATTTGTAATGTTTAATAGATCCACTAACAAATACGGTTCTTCGAGGAACAATCAATACAGACTTAAAAAACCAAAAGAATAAGTTACTAATTAGAGGAAATGTCATGGAGACCAGGTCTGACCTCCTCTAGCTACCCAAGAAAGAAGGCTCATCCAGTTACACATCTGTCCAAGGGTGATTCCACTGAGGCAGGGGTCAGATATACCTCTGTTCTGCATCCTTCTATACCCTATTCTGACAATGACCACATTTACATGACTTTCACTTTCTCTGCTGGGTTTAATATTCTGTTGGTATGGCCATATAGAATATACAAGCAGTACTCATGATTATGGAGTCTATCACGGTAATTAATAGATTATAAATCAGCAGTGAACAAATTAAAGATACAGTCATTGTATCTGTGGCCTGCCTCTTTCTAGACATTCAGCAACCATGTCTCTCATGGCTCTTTAACTTCTTGACCATACTATCTATTGGGTTCTACTCTACTTGGGTAAGTGTTATGAAGCTCCATGAGTGCTGGTAAATTTCCTTAAAGGGCAGCCAATTTCCATTTGCCAAGCCCTGAAGGCACTTAACTTTACTTATTCCCTTAACCTGAAACCTTCCACTCTACCTCACACTCTTGGCACTATGCTTCTACTTTGTCCCATGCTCACTGCTCTGTCTCCTGGGTTTTGTGCGGTGGCCACTGGTACCCCATCCACTTCAAGTGGAATCCTTGCACATGCTCAGTTGGTAACACGTCTTTCTCTCATGATGGTCGTGACATTCCTCTGTTCCTGCTTCTGAGATGATTTACTTTTATTCCCAGCAGAATGGCAGAATCGACCAATCCCAGAAATAGTCTTCTGCATTTTATTTGCCCATTCATTTTTTTGGGAATCAAAAAGACTATGGAGAGAAAATCCATACCAAGTAATTTCATTTCATCACAGATGTAAAAATAAAAGAGAATAGAAAAACCTATTCCATTAATTATAATTATTTGGAAATAAAATTCATTCTGTTTTGTTGAATCTGCTAATTTTAACTATTCTAATCTGCCCTGGTTAAGGTGCTCACTTGCAAACCAAAAGTGGACAGATCAGGCCACAAGTCACTCGGTGTAAGAAATATTTGGCAGTCTTCTTTCATAAAGATTTACAGCTTCTAAGCCCTATGGAATATGTCTATTTGTCTTAGGGGATTTCTGTTTTGTTTGTCCAAAATTGAATTGGCCACATTGAGTTTGGTCTTTTGGATTTAATCTGTCCTGTTAGTAATAATTTGATCTGCCCTCTACAATGTTTGCCTCCATATCTTGGCTTGATTTGAGAAGACTTTCTTTCTAATCCTCACTTTATATTTCAAAAGTAGATCTTTAGACCTGCCTTTCCAGGCACCTAAGAAAAAGGTTTAACTGCCAATATTTTGTTCAATCTTGGCATTTCTCAACTTGATCCTTTAGAATGTTTTGAGAAAAAGTGTAGCTAAGACACACAAGTGTTGGGACACAAACACATAACTAGGAGCATATAGTAGTGCTTTTAAAATATTTAATCCCACTGTCATATTTTGGGTTCTGAATTCTAGACAGGTGATAGCATATTAACAAATCTGCAAGAATCCTTTAATGCTTTATAGTTTCCAAAGCAAAATTTACAGATCACTTTTGTCTGCATTGCAAAAGACAATTTATTTGGTATAGAAAATCGGAATTGCCCCCCTACCCCCCGAGTCTGTTGCAGGTTTAGTGACTTGGAGATCAAAGCCAATGCCGCATTTCATATAGTTTCATCCTTGCCCATAACTGGGGGTCTTTGTGAAGTGTGCAAATTGCACAATATATTTGGCAGCCAATCCACCTTTCTTTCACTTTCTCTAGCTGTAATTTTTTCTTTGCTTTTCTCTGAAATCTTTCTTCATTTTCCAGTCATCATATCACAGTTCTACTCTTAAGTGTGAGAAAAATAGACTTGATTTAAGGTAAAGATTTCCTTTTTGGATGCAGAATTGCAATCACCTGAGGAGAATGTGGATCATTTGAAAACTGTTTCTGACGAAAGTACCAGGAGTTGGCTAGATGAGGACCTTTGCTGAAGCACTGTCATTGCCTGTCTGCCAACAGAGCTCATGTCACACTGGGTGGTGGTGGCACGCCCAGATTTCTAATCACAGGCATGAGGGAAGGTCACAGCAGTGTGATCAGCGACTTAGGGATCACGTTTTTTTAGTCATGTTCATTAGCGAGATCTTTACAGTAGTTCTCAAAGTTTCATTTCTAGATCACACGCATCATCGGTACTACCTAAAGAATTTTGTTATAAATGAGAATTCTTGGAACTCAAAATGTCTTATTCAGACATCCAGGATGTCTTATTCAGAAACTCTGGGAGTGAAATCAAGTAATATATGTTTTAACACGCCTTCCATGTGATTCTGATTGCACGCTCAAGGGTGAGAGCTACTGGACCAAGTTACATTCCATGATCAGTGCATCCAGGGGGATATGGAAAATCCAAATAAAGTCACGTAGATGGAGGACAATGAGCAAATGAGAAAAGAGTACCATGGATGTGTGAGCATATTAGTGTTTATGTGCAGGGTTTGTGAAAGTAGGATGAGCTTTATTCTATAGGATCTTTCCAAAAGATAGAGGCAAATCCAGTAAGAAGAAATACTAAAAGAGAGAGCTTCATTCATCTGAAGGAAAAGCATCCTAAATTATTAAGAATTGTTCAGAAGTAGAATGAAGTATCTCAGAGATGTATGAATTATCTAACACTAGGATTTTTAACTACAAAACTTTCAAAGTGAGGGCAGCAAAGAGGAGGAATTGCTTCCCCTAAGTAGCTTTTTCAAACCACTTCCAGCAATTAGACTCATCATTGATATTTTTTTCCCAATTTTGGCAAAGTGTGATAAATCTTTCAGATGGGTTTTAACACCCCTTAAGGGGGATGTGTCATTATCTGAACTATTCAATACCACTGTTTTAACTATTCCTTTTTCTATGCTTCTTTTTATGCTCTTGACTAAAAATTTTGAAGCATCTCAGATAATGAGAAAGAAAAAAAATAGAAAAGGGACTGATATGCTATCTCTTAGACTAATAACCATTAATATTTTTCCTTCCATGTTTTATGTGTGTCCATCTTTATGTAAACTTTATTTTAATCCATGCTGCTGATAGCCTTTTTACACTTACTGTATCGTGTACCTTTTAAATTCTTTTAAACAAGTTGCACAACATAAATTTGATTGCTTTATGGTTTTGTTCCTTTTATTTACAGTTAGCTAACATTATTTCTCCAATCTTTTCTTAGTTTTTACAAATAACTAAACTACTAAATTTTCACTTTACATGACTACACTGTAAAACATAGGCAGTGGTAGTGAAAGACTGTCTTTTTAAATGGATTAATTACATTGTATTTATTCATCCATTTCTCAAATTTTTTTCATTTTTTGTTTTAAATGTAAGTGTGTCAAAATGTAATTAGCCATATTAAAATTTATTTTCATTTTTGAAGAAATTACTTTAAAAGCAAGTCTAGTGGTTTTTGAAAGTTCCCTATCAGGAGACAGTTGAAAATTCTATTTTTACTCTATAATGTTGTATTGTACATAATATCTTCTCCCTATAAAATTTGAGTGCTAATTAAGCTCCATTTTATAACTTGGTAGCAAATTTCCTACATTTGGTGTGAACAATAGAAAACCTAGCATGAAGCAAGACAATATTAGTGACTCAGAACTAAAGCAGCAATAATTTTGTTATTAACAGCAGTATTTGTAGTATAGTATGACTTTTAAGTATAATAGATTAATAAAACAATATAGTACACATACAGTTTCTAATGTGTCCATCAGTATCTCTGAAATACACATTTTAGCCATAATCACAGAAACAATTATAGGAGTAGAATGAGTACATATATATTTTAAACTTATAACTTACCCAAAGAAAATCAAAAGATTATGTATTATGTAAGACACTCTTTCCTTTGTCTTAATATCGTCCTGGAGACATTTTAGAAGGCACAGTAACTAGATAAAATTTTTCACTGAATATTTGAATCTGATTCTCAGGGAAGTTCATAAGTGACGCAGAAACTATCCTACTATTTAGTTTCTTTGGGAGATGAACATTTATATCATGGAATTTTATTTTTCTACTTATTTCCTCTCAGCTCTACCCCCAGAAATATTTCAGCAAAATTAATAAGGCTAAACAATTGACACTTCACCTACTGGAAACTCAAATCTTAAGAATTATTTTAATCGTGGTATGGTTGAAACCAAGTTAACTAACCTTATCTAAGTCAGAAGACTCCCATTAAAGTTGATGATAGTTAACATACTTAAAAGAAGGGAAGGAAAACAAAAATTTATTCAGTTGCTTCCTCTGTACCTTCTAAAAGATGATCAGAAATATTTGTCAATTTTAACCATAATTTTTCTCTTTTTAAATAAGACATTTCTTATATATTCTTAATGCCAACTGCAAGTAGCCATCAACAAAATGAAATAAAATGAGGTCAGCTTTAGTATTTGCAATTTTGGCCTTATGCTAACATTTCAAAATTTTGATGATTTGGAATTTATTTAAAAAGCTGAGTGGGCCAAAGTTTAGTGTTAGTAGTAAAAAGTAAATCTTTATTTCGTGCACACAGCCCAGCACACAGTGGACTAAGTACACCATGCAACATGCTGAGTAAGACAAGGTCCCTGCTCTCAGAAGAATTTACAGGCCCTTTTCAAATAACCGCAACATAAAAGAAGGCAATATAAGAGTGTAAAACAGACAAATTTGAGGGAGAGATTGTAACTAAAATTATCCCTAAAAAATAGATTGTACGTGAAATCTAATCTAAGGATTTAAATATGTAGACCGCTGATAGAAAAAGAGTTGGACTTAAGCTTAGCAATTCAATAACAGTATTGCTGACAGAGTCTATTTTTCTCCCATTAGTTCTAGTTAGTACTTGTTGTTGTTGTGTGTTTTTGACCTGAGTCTCACTCCCAGTGACTCTATATGACAGAGTAGGGCTGTCCCATATGGCTTCTTAATCGATCATTTTTATTGAAGCAGACTGCCAGGTAACTTTTCCCACCATAGCTGCTGGTGGGTTCAAACTGTCTTTCTATTAGCAACCAAGTGTTTAATCATTATTCTCCTAGGACTTCCACACCCATAACTGAAAATAGTAAATATTTTTTAGTTTGACTACAAATCGAGGTTTCACTCTTTCAAATGCTTTCTTGCTAGTTATCAAAACCAAAGCCCCAACCACTGCCCACGGTTAGCTTCTAATTCATAGTGACCCTTTGTAGGGTTTCTCAGATCACAAAGCTTGATGGGAGCAGACAGCCTCATCTTTCTCCTGCAGAGCGGCTACTTCGTTGAACTGCTGACCTATGGTTAGCACCCAATTCCTAGCCCGCAAGGACTCCACTGCAGGAGTGGTGAGCAAAGAACCCCAGAGACAAGGAAACAACTAGGGAAATAGAATCAACAACAAGCAGAGCGTAGAGATCCTGGAGGGGTTGGAGCAACAGCAAGCTAGGAGAAGGGAATCACTAAGAGGTGGAAGGAGGGTGAGCATGATGGTGGGACAGGAGGACAGTAAAAGAAAACAGGAGCAATCTAGGAAGCAAAGCTATTGATAGCGGTATAAGTATAGGTGTGAACATATATAAAATACATTCGTTCATAAAAATAGAGGAATTGGCCTATGCGCGTCTACTTGTATGCCAATACACTGAGGTAGTGGATGGACTTCGGGCCTTTGCTCATGGCCTCCCTCAATGCAAGGGCACTTTGTTCTAAAAACCTGGTATTCTGTGATGCTCACTCCCCTGACACAATCGCTGAAGACAAAATGGCTTCATAAGCAAATGTGTTGAAGAAAGTGGATGGTGGCCAACTATCAAAAGATACAGTGCCTGGGGTTAAAAGAGTTGATGTAAAACAAAGAACCATCAAGCAGAGAAGCAACAAGCCCACATGGAAGAAGCACACGAGCCTGTGTGATCATGAGGTGTCACCAGGACCGGGTAACAGGTATTAGACGACCTCAAATAAACAGGTAAAAAACCATAATGGTAAGAGAGGTGTAGAGCAGAGACCCAAAGCCCATCTGTTGAAAATGGGACATCGGTTCACTGAGGGCACACAGGGAAGGGGTGGGTCAATCTGGGTGCCGTAAAGCACGAATGAAATACATAATACTCCTCTGGCTCCTTGAGGCTCCCCACTATCATCACGCCCGTGCTGCATTTCACTAAGGACTAAACCAGAGCATTTGTAGACATACAGGTAAGAGCTCGTTATACTCGGAATCCAGCAACAGGAATGGGAGTAACAATAAGAGAAGGGTAGGGGCAAGGTTGGGAGAGGAGGGGAGAAAGAGAGAACCATCGCAATGGTCAACACAGAACCACACAAACTGCATGGGGGCGAGGGGTGGGGTGGGTGAAAGATGTGCTTGGTGTAAGATGTAAAAATAATAGCTTAATATTTATCAAGGAGTCATGAAGGGGATGGGGGTGGGGGAAGAGGAGCTGATACCAAAGGCTCAATGGAAAGTAAATGTCTAGAAAACATTGATGGCAACTATGTACCAATATGCTTGATGCAATCGATGTATGTATGGGTTGTGATAAGAGCTGTGTGACCCCCCCCCCAATAAAATTATCTTTTAATTAGAATAGCAGAAGGGAAAATAAACAGAGGCTTTTAAACTTTAAAAAGTCACTTTTAAGTATCTGTTTAAACTTTAATGTTAGTAATAGCGCAACTGTTAGCAATTGTATTTACTATTCTTTGCATCAACTAGCAATAATGATATTTCCCATAAAATGCCCGATGTCAGAACTAATCACTTTACATTTACGAGCTATCCCATACATTAATTAACTTAATCCCAAATCTCAGTACTGTTTTATAAATAAATCTGCCTGGTGATGGAGTTTCTGGGTCATGCAAATAGCTAAGCACTCCCCTATTTGCCATATAGTGGTTGGTGGTTTGACACCATCAGTGATCTCAGAACCCACCCAGAGGTGCCTGCTCAGTGCTTCTGAGAGCTCAGAGCCTGGTTTTCAACCCTCTGGAGCAGTTCTACTCTGACCACTGCCATGGGGCGGAATTGACTCAGGGTAAGCTGACAACACGGTGTGTGATTTGGCAATGGGAGGGCACCTCACTCGTACATGGAAATGCTTTATATTCTTTAGTTCCAGTTTCCAATAACTTTTATGAACTCCCTTCTTATTCTAATAGGGAGTGACAACATTCCAAGTTCCGTTTTTTCACTTTTATTTTAAAACTGCTTTCATCCATCATACAGGATTCATTGGGACAGCAAATAAAACTTAGAGGCAAGTTTGATAATTAGTGATCAATAACATGAAAAATGTAAACATGGCATTAAATATTATCTAAGTAAAACATGTTTTGAGCAAGTGTTGCATGAATTAGAAGATAGATTAGACAGTGTTTTATATCTTTTTGATACATTTTTAAGTGTTTATAACATTTATAGAATGTTATTAATTTAACATTCTAATTAGTTTTCAATAGCCATGATCTTTATAGGAAATGCCGGGAACTTCGTTCTTCAAACAATCAGTAGTTTAACTTTTAATTTGAAAATTATCTTTATTTTTAAGATCCCTTTTTTGATCCAGCAAGTGGCCAAGTTCCTCTACCCCCTGCTAGGAGATTGCCAGGTGAAAATGTCAAGTCCAACCGAGCATCCCAGGACTACGATCAGCTTCCTTCTGGTTCAGGTGAGCTGTCTAATAATAGTAATAACAGTACCTTAGGTTCCTGTGGTGCTCTTTTGCTTCTAAGAGTACCATTTCATTCTCTATATCATGTACGTAATTATCATTGCCTGCCTAAGAAAGTATTTTTAACACTTAAATTTTACATGTAAAAAATGTGTAATATAAGAGAAATACCTATAAAATTGCCTCGGGAAAAAATAATCAGGTTTCATACCATGGATTCAGTATAGTACATTGTTTGATGTAAAATTCATTCATTCTCAAATCATTGCCTTATCTGGTAAGAGGAAAGGGGGAAGTTCCTTTGCATATGGAAATGCTGTAGTCTCTTCTTTCACCATTAGGCGAAGAGATATCAGTAGCATTTATATAGATACCAAACAGTTTACTTTTGTTGCATACTTGGTGGCAAAGTATATTGTTCTAGTTATCAGCTATTAAGTAAGAGGATACACCATTCTAATAAATACAAATTATATTAACAATATGAATAATGAAATAGTGCTACTTATTTGAAGAGGTTTATCTAGCTCACAGTAAAATATCTTTTCCTAATTTTCCAGTCACACTTTTTCCCTCCTTGTATTTTGTTCCTTATATTTTTCTATCAACTCCTGTCTTGTCATTATTCGTTCATTGTTTATTTGATCATTGTTTACGTCAGTGTCCCCCACGAGGATGTGTGAGTGCATCCTTGCTCACCAAGCCTTTGGGGATGATATTCACACTCAGAACAAACCATGCACAGAGAGGACCATATGGTCAGGCCCACCATGAAAGATGGTGCCCCTCGCTAACCCAAGGCCCTACAGGGACCACAGTGGAGAAGCAGGGTTGGTGTTTTACCCAGTCTCACCCAGCCACACCATGACAAAACACTAAGAGTGTGCAACAGGGCACTGAGTTCCCAAGAATCTGCCAAAGATATACTTTGGGAGCAGGGTGTCACACCCCATTGGACTCAACTAGGGGACACTCCTGGAGATCAACAAATAGATTTGAACTATTTACAGGTTTTTATTTGTTTATTTTTACTTATTTATAGAAATTTTTTTGGACATTGGGTTTTTTTTCGTTGCTGTTATCATTGTTTTATTTCCTTTGGTTACTTCATCTTAGGATGTCTTGCAGTTTATATATTGTTATTTATGCTGGTCTATCTAGATAAGATAGGCTGGATGAACAGTCTGGAGAAGAAAGCAATGGGACTGATGGTTCTGGGGAGGACATTTGAGATGGGGAGGAGGGGAAAGGAGGTGGTGTTAAACAAACCAGGGATAAGGGAAGAAGTGATTCAAAATCAGTGACAAGCTGGATGTGAGAGGCCTGGTAGGGATTGATCAAGAGGAATGTAACAGAGAGAAAATACTGATACCCGAATGGAGGCTGAGCATGATAGTGGGATAAGAGGAAAGTAAAGGGAAATAAAGGAAGGAACTGGGGGGTAAAGGGCATTTATAGACATCTAAATATAGACATGTACATAGTGGTATATAGTTCTATATGCTAATGAGGAAATAGTTCTATGTGCATATACTTATAAGGTTAATAATAAGATAGCAGATGGAAATTGGACCACCACTCAAGTACTTTGTTCAAATTCAAGAACACTGGCATTCCATGACGCTCACCTTACCAACGCGATCACTGAAGACAAATGTGTGCATAAGAAAAAGTGGTGAAGAAAGCTGATGGCGCCCAGCTATCAAAAGATGTAGCGTGTGGGGTCTTAAAGGCTTGAAAGTAAACAAGCAAGCCATCCAGTTCAGAAGCAACAAACCCCACATGAAAGAAACACACCAGTCTGTGTGACCAGGAGGTGTCGAAGGGATCCGGTATCAGGCATCAAAGAACTAAAAATTATATCATTTTAAAGGAGGGGGAGTACATTTTGGGGACTGAAAGTCCATCAATAGATAAAGCAACTGTCCTTTACAGAGGGGTTGTAGGGAGGAGACAAGCCAGTCAAGTACAGTGTAGCAGCAATGAAATATGCAACTTTCCTCTAGTTCTTGAATGTTCCTCCCACCCACTATCATGATCTTAGTTCTACCTGACAAATTCAGTTAGACCGGGGGATATACACTGGAGCTAGAAACATGAGGAATTCAGGACCGACGTTCCCTTCAGAACCAATGGTGAGAGAGGTGATACCAAGAAGATGGAGGGAATGTGGAGCACAAAGGGGGAACCAATTACAAGAATCTACATATAACCTCCTCCCTGGGGTACGGACAATGGGGAAGTTGGTAAAGGGATACATCGGACAATGGATGATATGACAAAATAATGATAATTTGTAAATTATTAAGGGTTCATGGGGGAGGGAGGGGAAATATGGAGAGCTGATACCGGGGGCCTAGGTAGAATGGGAGGATGTTTCGAGAATGATGGTGGCGACAAATGTGCAACTGTGGTCTGCATGCAATTGCAATTGATCGTGCAAAGAGTTGTATGAGCCCCTAATAAAATTATATTATAATATAGAATTATATATATATATAAAGTTTATATATATATATATATATATATATATATATATAAATTTTTGAAGACAAGCGTCTGGTTTTCCTGCAAAGTGTTTCAACACATGTGTCTTTGATAGATGGGTAGGTGGATGAATGGTTGGGAAGAAAGTTGGGAGGGAGAAGATTAGCTGAAGTGTGCGTTAAGCTAAACACAGATGTTTTTTGAGTATAATGAGCAATTTTTTGCCTTGTAAATTTTCATCACATATATATTTTGCCTTTATTTAAGAAGTTTTGCCTTTAGTTATGACATCTAAACCTTAGTTTATTTTGGTACTGGAAAAAAAAATACCCCAAATGAGTTGCTTTAGTGGACTGAAATCTATTTTCTCTTTTTAGTTAGAAGGCTCGAAATCCAAATTCAGGAAACCTCTCTCTCTTTGAGTTGGTTCTGGAGGAAGACCCCCATCTGCTTTTATTCTCTGATGCTTCATTTCCTATCAGTCTTCAGATGGCATCTTTCTATCCCCATCTGTGTGTCCTGCTTCTGTGCATAATGTGCCCTTTTATAACTCAAATGTGATTTATTGAAGGCTGTGCTGATAGTGCTCATTAACATAATAAAACTCATTGCAATATGAAATTCTAGCTACAAATATAAGGATTAGTATTTCAACACAGAAAAACCCTAAATCTGCTGTGGGCTGTGTGTTGAGTTGCTTTAATTGGGAGGTCAGTAGTTCAAACCCATTAGCTCCTTTTGGAGAAAAATTAAGACTGTATTTCTGGAAAAGATTTATAATCACAGAAACTATATAGAACAGTTCTATGCTGTCTTATAATGTGGCTGTCCATAGAACTGGTTTTCAGTGGCTAATTCCTCTCAACTTTGACAGCCTATTCCTTGTTTTTCGCCTATTTGTCTGGAAGCTGTGCTCAAACCTTTTCACTTTGGGTGCCATTGCTGGTATGCAAACTACCAGTGACGCAGCCTTCAGCACCACACCAACACATAAGCATCCTTAGTGCGGCATGGAACGACAAACTGACAATTGGATGGGCAGTGAAAAAAAGGGAGTCCTTGACAAGATAGATTGAAACAGTGGCTGCAGCAGTGGCTCCAACCGAAAAACAGTGCTGAGGACAGCCCAGGATGGGTGCTCTTCCGTTCTGCTGTCGCTCAGGTTTCCTGAATCGGAGCCAGCTCGGGAGCTCCTGCCAGCAACAGCACAGGCAGCCCATTTGTTTTTTTATGGGGCACCCCGGCACATGTTGTAGGAGGAGAACCCACAACATTAGCTCCCAGAAAGAGAGTTATTAATGAGCTACTTGGAGAATTTTAAATGTGGAAATTTTACTTTGTGCAGGGCCCAGTGTAGGCAATCTAGACAGCTCTCTGTCGTTTTTAGGTTTAATACTTATATATACCATAACTCAGGAAAGCAGAAAATATTATATTACTTAACTTTTTCACATTCAGCTCCATTTTCTAACAAGTTTACTTGTAGTCATTGCATGGTTTCAAAGGCATCAGTTTGTAGCCAATGATACTTTGTAGATCAGAGAAGAAAAACTGTCAAAAAGTCAAGAAGAAGGAAAGCCGATCTTTGGCAGTCTTTGTGTAGAAGAAGAAGTAAATCCCTTCAGGTAATAAGATCAAGATCAAACTTGGAGAAAAATATGATGACTGAAATAAAATAATAAATTCAGTACCATCAACTATGGATAAAAAAAAAAATAAGATATGCTATAGTCATCAGGAGTTCTGTGGCCAGAACAATATTTTCGCAACTTCATTGCCATTTGTTAAGTAATATGTGGGTGCTTTATAGTGCAAAGGAACATTCACATAAATGGTTTTAAGCCATATAAATTCTGATGAGTATTCTCGCCTAGAAGCTTTAAGGAAGAACTTTAAGTCACAAACTGTGTTGAAATATCCTCAAGTAGACATTTACCAGAAGCGTGAATTGTCTTTTTACCTAAGTGATAAAATGGTCCCAATTATTGCTCTGAGGGTCATCTCTCTCTACTCTCCACTCTATAAAACAGTGAAAGCACAGGCAATTACATACTTTTTTGGCAATAGATTATTTGTTCACGTGCGGCTCTCTGGATTTCAACCTATCTTCAGAGGGAAACTGCTTTCCTTTTAGTTTAGTGTCTCCATCTAAGACCTTAAGACTGAATGTTTCAATACTCTGATTTATACCAATCCTGTTTCATAGTGACAGATGTGTTTTATGAGACATCAGTGGTTCAGTGGTGGACCTCTGGACTTCTTTGTTGCAGTCCCATATTTGAATCCCAGCTTAAATTCCTCAAGCCAAACTCTATGCATCGGTCAGTGGTGGATTGTACGTTGCTTTGTGCTGAATAGATTTCGGCAAAGCTTCTAGAGTAAGACACACAAGGAAGAAAGGCCTGAAGATTGGGTTCAGAAAATTAGCCACTGAAAATCCTGTGGTTAACATGTGCTAATCTGCAACCCATTTCTGGGATGGAAAGATCATGTCATGTACAAGGTCAGCATGAATCAAAGGCCAGCTTGGTGGCAGCTCACAGCACTTTCCATTAAGGCCTTTTTATGATGACTAAATAGGGATTCTAGTACAATTTTACAAATTCAATTTCTTTTATCCTTTAGGTGATCGAAGTAGCTGATGAAGAATTGTTTGATTTTAAGCTTTCTCTAAATAGAATTGTTGGAAAGAATTCAAAAAGATAGTGTCTTTTATTTAAAATACCTTCTTAATCCTTTTCTATAAAGAAGATGCATTCAAGGACATATATGCTTGCATATACAAAATGCCTTCCAATGCCTTATTTCTCTGAAAGAATGTACTTTATAATTTTCTAAAAGACTTTGAGTTGCAGTTGATATTTAATGCTATGTATATGTCATGGTATTATGCTGTTAGGTGCCATCAATTCATAATGACCCTGTGTACAACAGAATGCAACACTGCCCAGTCCTGGGCCAACTTCACACACTGCCCAGTCCTGGGCCAACTTCACAATCATTGCTATATTTGAGCCCTTAGTCTAGCCATCTCATTGAATATAGTCCCTTATTTTTACTGATACTCTCCTACACCAAGTCTGCCGCTCTTCAACAAGGACAGTCCCCTCCTGATAACATGTCCAAGTACGTGACTTGAAGCCTTGCCATGCTCACTCCTAAGCAGCATGCTGGCTGTACTTTTTCAGACCCATGTTTTTTCATACTTTACAGTTTATGCAATATTCTTTGCCAGCACCATAATTCAAAGACACCAATTCTTATTTCATTTTCCTTATTGATTGTTTAGTGTTTGCATACATTTGAGACAATTAAAAGAACCCTAACTTGGATCAAAGTTATTTGATCACCTTGTTCTTCAAAACGATGTCTTTGCTCTTAAACACTGTACATGTTCTTTTGTAACATATTTGCCCAGTATATTGTTGCACTTTAAAAAAAATTATTAAATGTTTTTATTGAGGGCTCTTAGAGTTCTCATCAAATCCACACATCCATATGTTGGCATCATTTTCAAAGCATTTTCTTTCTACTCGAGTTCTTGATATGCGCTCCTCCTATTTCAGCCTCCCTCCCCACCCCTCCCTCCCTCCCTCATGAATCCTTGCTAGGTTGATTGTTCTCCCCACTCTAGCCCACATATGTAACATCAACCACTGAATCGCTTCCCCTCTGTTTTCTGTTGTTCTTCCTCTCAGAGAGTGCGTATGGGTATGTATCAATCATTATGATCGCTTTCTCCCTTTTCTTAGCCCTCTTTCCCCTACCCTTCTGTTATCACTGTTCCCACTTTTCTACCTGTGTACATGTTCTGGTCTAGTCTGAATTGAGAAGCAGCAATGGGGCCATGGGAGGAGGGGTGAGGAAGCTGCAAGGATCCAGAAGAGTATCTTGTGTTGCATCAATGCTTTACTGCACCATGGTTCACTCATCCCTTCCTTGTTGTCCCTTTGTGGGAGGATTGTTCCTTTATCTACAGATGGGCTTTGGATCTCTGCTCAAACCCCCTTGTTCTCAACAATATGTTTTTATTTGTTTGCTATTGTGTCTTTACATTCCCAATGACTCCTCTTGATCGTACCAGTGGTGTGCTTCTTCCATGTGGGCTTGTTGCTTCTCTGCTGAATGGTGGCTTGTATAATTTATTTACCCCAGACTCTCTATCATTTAATTGCCGGGCACTACCTACCTTCTTCACCACATTTGTTTTTGCATCCATTTTTTCTTCAGCGATTGTGTTGGGAGGGTGAACTTCTCAGACTGCCAGTTGGTTAGAACAAAGTGTTCCTGTATTAACGGGGAGTATGAGCAGAGGCCCGAAGTCTGTCCACTACGTCAGTGTATTGCCATATAAATATATGTACATAAGCCAATATCTCTGTTTTTGTAGTTTAAAGTATTTACATATGCACACCTCTATGTTTATATTTCTATCCATTGCTTTGCTACATAGGTCCTTCCTGTTTCCTTTTACCTTTCTCCTGTCCCTACCGTCACTTTCCTCTTATACCTCCTCTTAGCTAGTTTACTGTTGCGCGCGCACACACACACACACACACACACACACACACCCTATCTCCTCCTTGTTGATACTAATACTCTAGTTGACACTAATACTCTAGTTGTACCCCTGTTTGTGGTGCAGCCTGCTCACCGACTCCTTTCCTCTACCAACCTCATCCCCTAGGTCTCCCCAGGACTGTTGGTCCCACTGCTTCCATGCCTGCCTTCTATAGGTGGGCACACTGATTATGACATAGCCCAAACTGATTAAAAAGAAGAAGAAAAATAAAAGGGAGAAAAGAAAAGAGAGAGAGGGAGAGAGAAGAACTATACAAAAATCCCAGGTCTGTTCACTGGCCTTTGTGACTATCCAAGGAGCTTCCTCTCCCGGCCTGGAGCCCCTTTCGGGGGGATTCTCAGGGACTTTGTAGCTTTGCTCTGCTCTATCTCCTGGTCTGGTATTTTCCCTTCTTGGTTTGCCCCGCTGTTGGGAGTTTAGACCACACTACCTCCCCAGCATGTGACCATAATTGTCCTCTGTCTCAAGTCTGCTCCAATAAGAGGACACGTGACGTGAACTCTTATCGGCAGCTCAGTCCCCTCTGTGTCCCATTAGCTCCCTGCAGAGACATCATCCTCCGAGCCTGGTGTACCCTGTAGCTCTCTTTTCACACATTCTACCATGTGGCCACGTTGTCCTCATGGTTTGGTGCACCAGGGTAGGGTCTGCAGGCCCAGTCGCAATTGTGCTGAGACAAAACCAGTACTCCACCGCTGGGTGGGTTAGTACCCTACTCCCTCTCTCATCATCTTATTTTCATGTCCCCCTTTTCTCCCTCCCCCCTTTCCCCTTTTTTTGTGTTGGACCAACATGTACCACCTTGGGTTTGGTTTAACTTCCTCCCACCTCCCTGTATCTCAGACCAGAAGTTGTGATGTAGGTGTCTTCTCTTCTATATGTATTGTGCTGGTTATACTCACTCATGCTATACTTCTCCTTTTGTGATAGGCTGTCTTCGCTTAGTATAATTTCTTCCAGCTCTTCCCATGAGAAGAGGTGTTTCATGTGCTTATCAGTGCCTTTAAGTGAAGGAAGCATTGTACTCCATTGTGTGTGCGTGCCAGAGTTTACTGATCCACTCATCTATCAATGGAAATTTAGATTATTTCCAGCTCTTTGCGATTGTGAATTGCACTGCAATAAACATTGGAGTGCATACAGCTGGTCCTGGTTTATTTATTACTTCTTCTGGGTGTATACTTGGTAGAGGGATAGCTGAGTCATAAAGTATATCAATTTCCTTTTTTTTTTTTTTTAAAGTATTGCCAGGTCGCTCTCCATAGCAACTGTACATAGCCACAAGACCACCATCAGTGTAGGAGAGTTCCTATCTCACCACATTCCCTTAAACATTTGTTGCTCTCTGTTTTCTGATTTAGCCTAGCCTTAAAAATGTTAAATGTTTTCTCCTGCTTGCTTTGATTTGCATTTCTGTAGTGGCTAATGTTTGTATTTTCTCATATGTTTATTGGCCAAACAGGGCTCCTTCCTAGTGAAACTTCTTTTAGGTTCATTTGTCCATTTCTTAAAGGGGGTTAATAGTTTTCCTCATTTTGCAGGCAAGGATGGTATTGTAGATTTTCATAATATGCCCTTTGGCAGTTGTGTCATTGCTAAAAATCCTCCCCCAGTCTGTGGGTTGCCTTGTTATCCTCTAGAGAAAGGCTTTGACTCACACAGGTGTTTTCTCTTTAGTAAATCATACATTCTGATTTTAGTATCCCCCTGTGTGTATACTCTACTCCATTGCAGTTACCCTATGTATTCCCTGGGCCAGGGTTTTTAGGTTTGTCCCAATTCCTTCACTAATGTCCTGATGATTCGAGGTTTTACTTCTAGGTCCATGATCCACATTAAGTTTGTTCTTGTGCATGGGGTGAGGTAGACATCTTGTTTCATTTTTCTATATGTAGATTTCCATTGTTTCCAGCACCATTTGTTAAATGAGGTACTACTCTCCTATTGATGCTTTGGGGACCCTTCTTGAAGATCAGTTGTCTATACATTGATGGTTTATTTCTGGGTTTTCTGTTCTTTCCATTGGTCTGTGCTTCTGTTGTTATACCAGTACCACACTGTTTTGATCACTGTGGCTGTGTGGTAGATGTTAAAATCAGATAAAGCAAGCTCTCCAACTTTGTCCCTCTGGATGAATTATCTGCTAATTCTGGGCTTCTTACCTTTCCATGTGAAATTGGTGGTCAATATTTCCAGTTATTTGAAGAGGGTTGTTGGTATTTGAATAAGGATAGCATTAGACTTAAAAAGTGCCCTGGGTATGATAAACATCTTTACTATATGGAGTCTTCCAATCTATGAGCATGGGATATTCCTCCATTTGTGGAGGTTGCTTTCAGTATCCTGTAGCAGGGTTTTGTAGCTTTCCTTCTATATGTCTTTTGGGTTTTTTTGTTAAATAAATCCCTTGATATTTCAATTTGCTCTTGGCTATTGTGAAGGTTACTGCCTTCTAGATCTCCTCTTTGATAGTCTTGTCCAATGTATATATCAAACCAATCTAATTCTATTTATTGATCTTATATCCTGTCATTCTTTCATGTTCCTCTATTGCTGTCAGTACTCCATTTGTGGAGCTTTGGGGATTTTTCATTGTATGGAATCACATCTGCAAATAACAATAATTTCATTTCCTCCTCTCTGAGTTGGATACCTTTGATGTCCTTCCATTGTCTTATGTTATTAGCTAGGACCTCCAGTATGATATTAAATAGATGTGGGGACAGGAGACCTTCTTTTCTGGTCTGCTTTTTCAGTGGGACTGATTTCATCTTTTCTTCATTGACTATGATGTTAGCTGTTGGTTTTCTGTCAATAGCTTGTATTAACTTGAGGAATTGACTTTCCATTCCTATCCTGTTGAGCATCTTAATGAGGAATAGGTGTTAGATGTTGTCACTCACATGCTTTTTCTGTGATTTCTTTATCATGTGATTCTTAAACTTTTCTCATCAATGTTGTGTATAATATTAATGGATTTTCATATGTTAAACCACCCCTGCATCCCTGGCATGAATCCTATCTGATCCTGGTGGATGATACCTTCTATATACTTTTGTATTCTATTGGCTCTTCTGGCCATTGTGCATCAGCAAGGATCCGCCGGGCTAGATATTCCAGCATATTTTTTAAGTTTTTTCTTGTCTTGGAAGACCCTTCTCTCTGCTTTTATATTAATAGGTAATTTGTCATGGTAGAGGATTCTTGGGGAGGTGTTTTTTCTTTTAGCTTTTGTAAGATTTTACTCTCTCCTCCTTGTCATAATTTTTGTTGATAAGTCTGAGCATTTTAGCTGAGAACCATTGTTTGTGACTGTCTTCCTTTCTCTTGATGCTCTTAGAATTTTCTCTCTTTAACACGAGATTGATTAGCTTAGCTATTATGTGCCTTGGTGATTACTTCCTAGGGTTTAGTCCAATTGGTGCCCACTCTGCTTCCTGTATGAGTGACTAATTCTCATTCATGAAGATGCTAAAACTTTCTTCCTGAAATTCCCTTGATAGTTTAGTTGTTGACTTCATCGCTGTGCCTAGGTTTGGTAGGCCAATAATTTCATGTTACTTCTCTTCATAGCCTCAGGCATTCATCTCAGGTTTTCTTCTGCCTCTTTTACTATCTTGTTTGACTGACTTTCGTGTTTTCTGAGGAATAATTGATTGCCTGACTGCCATTGAGATCATTTCCAGCATCCTCTAGTGTATTTATGAGATCTGTGATCCTGTATGTATTTTCTGCTATTTCTTCTGTTGACTCCTGTATTTCCCTTTGGTGCATGGACTCAATTCCTTCTCTCATGGACTTCATTCCCTCTGTCGTTGCAACCTTCATCTATTCTATATAGCTTCACTCATCTCCTGTATTTCTCCAAGCAGCCTTCTGAAAATTTCTTGTGGCAGATCCATGTAAGATTCTTATATGAGTATTGTTATCTCGGCTGTTGTGTTTTGTCTTTCTTGTTTTCTTGTTGGTAGTTATGCCATATGCTGTTGTTTTCATGATGATTTTGAAGAGCTGGGTGCCACAATTCTGAGAGACAAAGAGGCCCTGAGTTCTTTATGTGTGACAGTCAACAATGTTTTTAAGGGCTGCCTGTGGCCTACTGTGGAGGTGGACCGAACTGCTGTGTAGGCAGTTTCCAAGTGGCAACTCAGTAGTCAACCGCAATGAGAGATTGCAAACACCAGTGAGGACAGCTGTGGGAAATTCAGTTTGACTGGTGCAAAGCTCCTGGGACAGCGAAAGGGCTGTCTGGGGCCAATGGGCAGATTTGGGGCCCCATTGTGGTCTCAGGTTGTGTGACTAATGTGAGCTGGGGAGCTCCCAGAACCAGGGTTCTGGAGATAGGCTAGGTTGGAGGAAGGATCCCCTCTGGACCAGGGATGAATGCTCAACTGTTTCACTTGCTGCAGGGACTGGGAGGGGCCAGAGCAAGAGACCAAAGCAGCACCTGTCTGCAGCCCCAAGGACTGGGTGCTTCTGGGCAGGCCCGCAGGGCTCCGTGGCTCCAGCCAAGGTGGTACTCGCAGTGGGTCCACAAGGACAGGCTAGCTATGAGGGGAATGGGCTGCTAGAAGATGCAGTGCAGAGGAAATAGTGGGTGGGAAGTACAGGTGTCACTCTGTGCAGACAGGGAGAGGCCGGGGCTGTGTTGAGCGGAGGCAGCCCTGGAAGTGGCAGATGTGACCAAGTGGTGATGGAGGCGATGCAGGTATTGGTGCTGGGTGCCCCCAGCTGCACAATATCAAACTTGCTGTGTGGGTTAGGCCCTCGAGTCCTGGGTGGCTCCTGTGAGGGACCAGAACCTAAAGGTCAAATCTACCAACACCGTAGAGAGAGAAAAGATGGGAGAAGGGTACAGCTCCCCCAGGTGGGAGCCGCAAGTGGACATTTGCTTTGTACTGGTCAGGCCGTGACTTGGGGAACTCAACACGACAGCCATTTTATTCCTGGGGTGTTGACCAGGCCAGGGGCTAGGTTTGAGGAGACACTGACAGGTGGCAATGGAAGCATATAAAGGTGGTGCAACTAGTGGGAAATCCCTGGTAGATGGACCCAGATTTCTGGTGCTGGTAACAAAGCAGATAGGGAGCAGGGCCCTTTCCTGGACAGGGAGGCCCCCGTGTCTTCATGAGGATCTTTCTACTCACCGCAGCACTCTCACTTGACCTCCTGAACCCAAGCTTACTGCAGCTCCCTGCATGGGCTGTTACCTGGCATCCATCTTGAAGCTCCTCCTCTCATTACATTTTTTGACTGTTGTTTCCTTAGTTGTTGATTGCAGTCTCAAATAAAACAAAATCTTTTTTTTTTCCCAATGATTTTATTGGGGGCTCTTACAGGTCTTGTAACATTCCACACATCATTCGTATCAAGCATATTTGTACACATGTTGCCATATTCATTTCCAATTTTTTTTCTACCTGAGCCCTTGTTATAAGCTCCTCTTTTTCCCTCCCTTTTTAATTTATTTTTAATAAATCATTTTATTGGGGGCTCATACCACTCCCATCATGATCCCTATATACATCAATTGTATGCAGGTCACATTTGCATACTTGTTGCCATCTTCACTCTCAGAACATCCTCCCTCCACTTAGGGAGGAGCACCCATATTTCCCTCCCCTCCTTCCCCTCCCCCATGAACCCTTTACAAATTGTTAGTACTTTTTCATATCGTACCCTGTCCAGTGTCCTTTCACTCACTTCCCTGTTGTCTGTGCCCCAGAGAGGAGGTTATATGTAGATCCCTGATATAGGTGCCCCCTTTCTATTCCACCATCCTTCCATCCTCCCAGTATCACCACTCCCACCAGTAGTCCTGAGGGGTCATCTATCATAAATTCCCCATGTTTCCAACTGTACATCATCTGCTCTAGCTGGATTTGTCTGGTAGAATTTGGATCATGATAGTTGATTGGAAGAAGCAGTAAAATGAAATCTTTAGCTTGATTCTTTTCTGTTTATCATGATGTGACTTCAGAATATATTAGAAAGATAGTTAAATCAGAAAGAACTTGGAGGGATTTTACCAAGCTGAGTTAAACTCACATGTATGTACATATCAGGCAAGCAGTCTGTTAATAATCTGCTTGTTTCTTTAAATGGCCATATTATTGAATTAATTTCATGTCTGTATTATCATCTATATGTGTTGTTAACTTTTCAACACCTCAGGAAATATATATTGCCAATGCTAGTGACGCTTTACAGAATGCAGCTTTAATATTTTTAGTATTTTAATGTTGTTCTCAAGATAATTCTTATATCCTCTTCAAATACATAAACAAAAACATAAAAGAGATCACACTGTAAAAGCAACAGATTGAAATACTCCTTTCCTTTAATTTAAGATGGACTTGAAGGAGCACTGACTATATTAACATACAATATCCTATCATTATCCCGGTTAAAATTATCATAAGATCATAGCTTCACTTCAAAAAAGGGTTGGCCTGCATATTGACATTACTGGTAGGAAATTTTAATGTGATTGCTGTCTTTTCATGATTGTGTGTGTGTGTGTGTGTGAGCACAGAGATTCCATCATTTGAGAATTACCGCAGTTCAGATGATTTAATATGAAAATAAAAATAACGTAATTACCAAGGGTTCATAAGGGTGGGAAGGGAGAGAAAGAAGCTGGTAAAAAGGCTCACGTAGAAGGAAAATGTTTTAGAAATAATGATGGCAGCATATGTACAAATGTGCTTGACACAATGATTGGATGTCTGGATTGTGATAAGAGCTGTAAGAACTCCCAATAAAATGATTTATTAAAATTAATAAATAATAAACGTACAGCTTTAGAAACCCATTGGGGTATCCCATTGTGTTCACAGGGTTTCTCTGAATAATAATTGACTCCATGGTGATGAGTTTGCTTTGAGTTTTAATGTGATTTTCTAGAAAAAGTTGAGCACAGTAATGTTTAATACCTGATATTCTATAGCCAGTATCAGTGTGCTAGTATTTGAAGCAGCGTCTTATCATTAAGCTGTGCACACATTTGTTCATTCTTGATTTACTTCTTAACAAATGCTATGCTGTTTTCCCGCCTGTATTCAAGACAGAATTAAATGATAAAACAAAGAGACAAAAAATATGTAGGTATATATAAAACTGAATTTCTGGAAATAAAGATAAAATTGAAACACAGGAAGATGAGTGATGATTAGTGTATGGAGACATTCAAAGCAGCGAAGCCGTAACCCCTCTTTCTGAGGTGTATCGTGATCCTTTCTTGCACGGCCTGTCTCATTTTTAAAACTATTGTATTTGAGATGCAGCATATTAAAATAGGCTCATATTCAAGACCATACTTTAATTTCTGGAGCTAAAATCTGTAATGTGTCTTACATCTATAATTAAAGATCCCATATTAATATGGTTTGCTAAATTGTATTTCCTTTTATTTGGAAGGTTTGTTCATTTTTTTTATTAAATGTCTCCGTTATATCATTCAGAGATAGGCAATAAATTATACCTAGCTGATCATCATTTTTAGTAAACTATTAGAACTGCTATCAAACTTTCCTTTAATCAGTTGCACAAAATTCTTCCTTGTAGATTTTGTTTGTTCTGAGCCACTTATTCATGAGAAGAGTGTAAGTCTAAAATTCTAGTCTTTTGCTGCTAATTGCCTGAGACTGTTTCTTTATAGTATTCTGTTTTGAACTTAGAAATTTAATATATGCCTATCTTACATGCCTATCTGGCACAGATGAAATCGATGGACTCCACAAGGCTGTAATAATTAGTACTGACAAAAGTCAGTGGAATTTGATAACTAGTTACTATTATCTTGAAGAGATTTCATACTACGCTAAGCATTGTCCTCCATCTGATTGGTTGGTAATTTGAACTCACCATCTACTCAGTAAGACGAGGCAGTCTGCTTCTGTAATGTTTTCTTACTCCCTTCGAGTTGATTTGACTGACAGCATGAGAGTGTAGGAGGAGTAGACCGCCCCTGTGGCTCTTTTCAAGGAAGAGAGTCTCATCTTTCTTCTGGGGAGCAGCCAGTGGTTTTGAACTTCTCACATTTTGTGGTTTGACAGCCAATGTGCAACGGATGATGGCTAAGAAACCCTGGAGTCCATTCCACTCCGTTGCATAGGCGTAGTGTGAGTTGTCATCAACTTGATGGCAGTGTTATAGACGAGAACAGGAGTTGTTTGCCTTGCAAAAGATAAATAGTAAATATAGGTCATGAAACCTACGACTGTAGCAGAGAAAAACAACACGCATGATTAAAACTGTACTTTTTGGTGTCCTGGGGGCATTTGTGATCGGGAAACATTATTTTTTGATAAAATATATTTGGAGTATCAACTAGAGAAAATGATTTCATATAACCTCAGGGAAGAATCATGACAGATTTAGAAGATATTTTCATTTTATATCTGTAAGAGAAGACCCTCTGGAGGCAAAAGATTTTTCCAGTAGATACATGTTCTTTTTTAAATACAAAATTCATATATTTCAGCCCACTTAATCCTAGCCATCTTTGCCCTTAACTCAAAACAGTGTTGACATCTCTTCAGAATCTCACAGATGCTCAGAAGTTGAGCTTAACATGTACAGCCTACAGTGTGAAATAACATGGGGCATAAGTAACTGCTCCGTCTCCCTTCAGAGGTAGTTTGACTCATAAAAGTATTTCATTTTATCGCTTTATGAATATGTGCCCATTGCTGAAATTATTCAGCAGGGAATTTTTTATTTTAGTCTTGGCTGTTTTAATTGGCAAGTGTGGCTGTGAGCAGTGTAACTGACATAATTTTTCAGGTAGAGTAGAGGAACCTCACCTGGGGACTTCAGAATGGTCAGGTGCATCTCAACTTGGCCCGTAAGATGTCAAGGGAGGTGGAGCTAGGCACTCTAATTTTACAATTCTCACTGCCCAAGTCTACTTTTGTAGACGTATCTAGAAAGTGTACTTCATACCCATTCTGTCAGGTAGTATCAGAATCAATTCATGTAATGCACAGTGTATGCAGTGTATGTGCTGAGGAGACCATTAATAGGAAAGGACAGTGAAATAGCATCAATAATGATAGCTGCTATATACAGATGTTGTAAAACAGCAAATGTTGTAAACTAGCAGAAATATTAGAAAAGTATAGAAGAGGAAAAACTTCAGAATGTGTCTAAATCCACAGAAAGCCTTCATGCAATACGTTAGCAAAAAGGAACTGTTAAAACCGCAGAAAAGGGCTGAGCCCCGGTGGCATAGTGGTTGTGCGTGGGACTGCGGCCCACTGGGACGGAGGTTCAATTCCAGCAGTCGGGTTGGGCCTCCTACTCCCACCACCGGAGAGCAGTGATGCCCCCCCCCCCCCAAAAAAAAAAACGCAGAAAATAGTAGAATGAGATTTTTAAATATGCGAGCAGATCATCTTCATGCTAGTGACTAGAGTGACCGTCTCAACCCAGAGCCCTTTCCTCAGAGCTCCAAGAAAGGCTTCTCTTCCCCATTTGTGGATTTTTTTAAATTTTCAATTAATGACAACTAAAATTAGACAGCAGGTCCTCAGTCACAATAGAATGTATGAATACTGGAGGGGAGTAAAGGAACAGGACATGAAACGGCCTTATAGTTCAGAGCGGGACGAGGGGGAATTGCTCTGTTGTAGCTATGTAGTGCATCCTAGTGACCATGAGTTTTAAGAACCCTGGAGAATGTTTGTACCGGAAGGAATATCATCCTTAAAAAGAGTTATGCTCGCAGCATGCGTGCTGCTTCTAGGGCACCTTTCTATGCCCCATGTTATATTTGATGACCTATGAGCAATGATAAAATTATCCAAATAGATGTGAGAATGTGCTTCTGTAGGATTTGAAATGGGACATCTTTCTGGAGCACTAATTTTATTCAAAAGATAGAAGGAAAATAATGCTTTTAAATATGAGAAAAATATAGATTAGATAGAAGAAATTTTTGCATGTACTCATGTACTTTTAGCTAAAGATCCAGTAATACAGAGATACCTTCTTTGAGAAAAAGGATTTAAATATTTACACAGTGGTTGTTTAGGTCAAATTGAGGCTCAGTTTTCATTTTCTGATGATGTGCCTGTGCAGACAAACATCACAGAGGAAAGATAGCCGAGTGAAAAGGTGGGGGGACTGTATCACGAGTGACTGGCTGCTTTAAGTCACACATTCTACGTGAGGGCACTTCTTTCCCTAAGAGGGCTAAAACTAGTTCTTATGCATGAAAAATTCTAAAGTGCCCGGTGCTTGGCTCAGCGTCAGGAAGCTGCAGCCATCTGCTGCTGTGAAGATAGGCAGCCTCGTTAACTCTAAGGGGGTGCTGGGGTCCTTTAACTCTAAGGGTGCTGGGGTCCTTTAACTCTAAGGGTACTGGGGTTCTTTAACTCTAAGGGGATGCTGGGGTCCTTTAACTCTAAGGGGGTGCTGGGGTCCTTTAACTCTAAGGGGGTGCTGGGGTCCAGGTTGCTGAGAGTCAGAAGTGACTCAATGACAGTGGGTGGAAACAGTCACAGTGTACAGAGATAGACAATGCATATGTGGGGGGGGGGAGGGGTATGTGGTACTGCACTCTCCTGGGGTGGTGACATTTGAGAAAACTCCTATCTAAATCTCCCTGAGGTGAGGGCTCAGTTCCACGAAGCAGCTCTGTGCCTGCGTACAGGGAAACTGCTGACGCTTGCCTTCAGGGCCTGCCGACTTGTTTACAAGCACCATTTGCTTTCCTCATGACCTAAAGTTTGTCAATCTTTTTCTGACTTTTTAAAAAGTCTTTGTCCTCAGAATAAAGAGCCTGTTTCTCCACTTTCTATTGCTTCCGTAATAAGTTCTGTTCAACATTAACTACCACACCAAACTTCTATATTTCCAAGAACTAGAGGCATTTAGTACGTTAGTGTTCATGCGTATAAAGTTATGGTTCCTGGTAGGCTTTTAAAATATTTAAAGTTGCATTTGACAGCACTTTAAAAAATGGAGTCTTCTAGAAGAATGTTAAAAGGACAGTTATTTTAAAAATTCACGATGCAGCCAGATTCTCATGATATCATGCTAAACAGATGAGATAAATTGACATATTGAAAATGACCTTAGCTGCATGAAAATGTGCACAGGCAAGACTCAAGCAAGAAGTTCTCCCAAATGACAGGGGACTTCCTCGTTGACAACAGTTGAACTGGTGCCTCACCTTTCTGATTGTGAAATGTGATTCTTTTTTTCATATGAGTATAGGTAGAACCTCCGTAATTAGGAAACCCACACACAACACAGCCTGGTGCTTGGGCATCTAAAACTGCTCCAAAGGCTGATTCCACAAATGACCAAAGGTAGGAAAGTCCATTGCCTCCGGCCATGCAAAAATTCGTTGGACTCCAGGTTTGGAAATATTTAGTGCAATCTTATTATTTTAACTGCACCCCATGCATTGATCTCCCTTAAGCTCGCTAGAGTTTTGAATAAGGTTTTCTTTCCTTTTTTTTATCATTTTATTGGGGGCTCATACATCGTTTTTCACAGTACATAAATAAGCATACTGTATCACGCACCCTCACATGTCCACTTCTATTATCGTTCTCCAATCATCCACCTTTTCCCTTGAGCCCCTAGTATCGGCTTTTCCATCCCTTCCCCTCTTCCCCTGCTCCCTCCTCCCCACCAACCCTCAATACTTTATACATTGTTATTGTTCTGTCATATCTTACATTGCCCGACCTCTCCCCCAACCCATTGATGCCCGTCCTTCAAATAGGAGCTTATGTGTAGATCCTTGCTGTTGGTTCCGTCTATCTCTTACAAGTTAATTTCTCACGGAAATCTTACCTTTAAGTATAAAATATGTTGAATAATGTTTCATGTTTTAACTTTGCTATTTAAAGTCTGCCATATGAGCTGATGTAAGCAGTCTCATGGTTAATACTGTCTCCTGTGCACATTGGAAAGTTGGTGAGACAGCAGAGAGACCCGTCTGTACCATGTTGTGGGATTTGCCATTTGTCCGTTGTATAGAAGAAAGATAATACATAAATGCTGATGTGTACATACCTTTAAATGTATGTCATATAATAAATTTGAATACATACATAGGAAGGAACAGCCTAATTTTCCCCTTAGGGTTAGCAATCCAATGCCTAACCTAAAATGACACCAGGGCTTCGTGTGTGTGTGTGTGTGTGTGTGTGTGTGTGTATACTTTAGATCTAAGTGCCAGTGTAGATGCATGGAAATCACTTATGAAAGTACCCTTTCAAATTAGCTAACCTGTGCCTTAGGGTTCCATATGGAATTATAGCCTATAATTGATTTTCTCTTTTTTGTGGGGTGGGGTGGGGCATCACTGCCTCTGATGGTCGTGGGCGCTACCCAGTGCTCTCCTGAGAGCCACCGCTGGATTTGAACCGGCAAGCCCATGGGCCGCAGTCCCGCACTCAACCACTTACGCCACCGGGCCTTAGCCCGGTTTTCTTTTCCTTAATATAATTACTCTCCAAGTATTATCCTCAAGGTCCTTTACCTGCAACCTAAATATATTATACCCTCCTTCTTTTGTTTCTGGTGGATTTGAATTTTCTCTAGTAAAACTTCGACAATGGAACTTTAATAAATTAGCACCAGATTCACATCTGTTCTAAGTATTTTTAAAAGAGTCAAAGTATGTACTGTAGTCTTTTGTGATTTTTTTATCATATCAGCAAATCCCTTCAGAGTAATATTTTCTTAAAAATAGACGAGATGCTATAAACATCTATCTCAGCATATGTCTGCTGTGACATGAGTGGTTGGTGGTTGTTATTCTATGAGTTTTGATTGTTGAATTTCTTCTTGGTAGAAAACTCCTGAGAGAGTTTATCCGGGAAGCAACCAGCCAAGTGTTGTGGGAAAGTACATAGAAAATACGTAGAATGATTGTGGTCTGCAGTGCCACTTTCTTAGTTCCTTTTTTTTTGAAAAATTCCATTCTTTCTCTCCCCCCCCCTTCTATATATTTTTTATTCCATGTAGCTTAGTGTACAAAACTTGTAATTAGGAAATGAGAGGCATATAATACAAGGAGGTTTCAAAAAGTTCATGGGAAAAAATGGAATTTAAATGTCATAGAATTTTGCCATGAAATTTTTGAAATCCACCAGTGTACTCAGGGGAGCTACCAATAGATTCTCCGTCAATGTTGTGATGCTCAAAGTGGGGGTGCTATGATCTACCCCACAATGGTAAGTAAATAGGGAAGAAAGTTCATTTATCAAAGATACTGAAAATGTGAGCATTTTAATTCGTAATGATGGTATATAGTGCTCTGTCAGAACACCTTGTTCTTTATTCTGTGTCTCACCACTTCAATATCTCCCTTTAAAATCCTACACAGATGGTTCACAAGCACCAGCGAGACCCCCTAAACCACGACCCCGTAGGACTGCACCGGAAATTCACCACAGAAAACCCCATGGGCCTGAGGCAGTGTTGGAAAATGTTGATGCAAAAATTGCAAAACTCATGGGAGAGGGTTATGCCTTTGAAGAGGTCAAGAGAGCCTTAGAGATCGCCCAGAATAACGTCGAAGTGGCCCGCAGCATCCTTCGCGAGTTTGCCTTTCCTCCGCCCGTCTCCCCGCGTCTCAATCTATAGCAGCTGCACGTCCAGAGGGCCAGCAGCGGCTGACTCTTCTGTCAGCCCGTCCATCTGTCCCGTCGCACAGTGTGGAAGGAGAGCCGAGGGACAGGGTGCTTCGGAAAGGCGGGTCTCCTGCTCACCTGGCATCTTGAGAAGTGAGGCTGGAGAGTGCAGTTTCTCGGAAGAAGACAGCTGCTTGCTCAGGATGTCAACACTTGCAGCTTCCTTATTTTTGCTAGCCATATTTTAAATCAGGGTCGAACTGACGAAAATAATTTAAAGACGTTTACTTCCCTTGAACTTTGAATCTGTGAAATGCTTTTCCTTGTTTACATGTTGGTGAAGTTGCAGTTTGCTTTTGTTTTTGTTTGGCTTTTGGATACCTGTACTGTGTTCCTGACAGAGCCTGTGAGGGGTCAGGTCTGCTGTACAATTACCCCCAGGTCCCATGTGTCCACCAGGACTGCTAAATCGGGCCTTCCTCTTGATTTCTCCTTCCCACTCTACGCCCCAAGGTCCAGTTCCATTTCTCCTATGGATGGATGCTTTAGACATTCTGATTTTCAATTATCAGACTAATGCAAAAATAAAAAATATGTGTGGCCTTCACTACTGAGTCTTTTCCTTAGAAACCATTACTGTTAAGAAATGCAGAAAATCTGAATGTATAAAGCATTATTTTTGTTCAACAAGCTCCCTTCCTGAGGGCTTTTTCACAGTAAAATAGAGAGCACATCCCCCCATTTTTTTGTATAAGTTTTGTTACTTTTAATTCTCCATATTCTCCTCTCTATCATCCTAAGGTATCACAACTCTGTAAAAATCTAAAGGGTTAGGAAGCAACCTCTGTATATATGGAGAAATCACATTTGCCTATGACAGTGCTATACTGAAATCGTGAACTGAGTTCATCTGCTGTTTACACCTGCATAACTTTGAGGCATGCTGAATAAGAGGGCTGCCTCCTTGAAGTATATTAATAATTATAAGACTCAATTATGGTCAGACATTTCACAAAGTGGAGTGGAGTTCATTTTCTATTTGAGTGATTACATTCTGGTTCCTGACTGCTGCAGGACACGTAAACCCTTTGAATGCACTGTTAAGTGCTAATGCTACTGTGGCAATGTATTTTTGCAGCAGTCTTTGCAATTTTCTCTCTGCAGTCAAATTAGAGTTCATATCTAATTTCTACGTTCTCACTTTCATTGTTCTCATCCAGTCTGATGAAAAAAAATGAATGTGGTTTTGCCGTTTGTTGCAAAATGGTGGTTGGTTCTTCAGAAACCATGTGATTATTTTGTATAAATGCTCAAATATTCGTTGAGTATCTGGGATGTGCTCCACTATATGAGGCTCTGTGTTCTTGAAGCACAGATTGTCACAAGCAGACTCCACTGTAGTGCTGCCCTTTTCTCTCTAGGTCAGTTTGTTGGCAAAGAGCTAAAGGAGAAAGCCCTGGAGTTTTCAGGGAGAGGGTCTAGGCTCTCAAGCAACTTGCCCTTTTCTTCTTTCCTAAAAAGAAGTTACTGGAAAAATGAGACAGAATCACTTACCTCTAAAATGTGTGAGCCCATAGAAGGTTTGCTACATATAGACACGTGTGCATGTTTCTGCCGTTTTACGCAGTCTGATATAAAAAGATACAGCGCCACCCCTCTGCGGGACTTGAAAGGACATGACCAGAGAACAGAGCGGCCCCAATGAAAACTGATGTTCTACCAAACCAATGTAGACAAGCCGCGCCGACCTGGGGGAGACCGCCCATGATGGCTCCCTTACAGAGGTACACGTGCCCGTGATGTAAAATGTTGCTCTCATGGTGTGATACTTGAGGAGTCACCTGCCTTGGTATAGATTGTGCTCTTGTTTGAATTTCTTCAGGTGATGCCGTCCCTAGGGGGGATTTTTTAATTTGCCCTACTTATTTTTCCTCTGAGTAGATTTCTAAATGGAGATTTTTTAGACTTTAAAAAATAGCATCAACTGATTCATTGTTTTGATATGAATCCCATGCTCCGTATCCTGATATATGTGTGTATATATACACATACATATATCATGTACACACATATATTTTAATGTGTTTTATCAGTCTCTGTCACCCCATTGGAATAGCACAGTGGGCTTCAGTCTTGAATGTCTTGCTGATCCATACGCACATTCTAAAAGCCAAATTGCACCCACGTCATTGCGATAGTGTGATGATTCTACCAATTGACATGAAGATTAGCCTCATTAGGAATATTGAAGAAGCAGCAGTACAATTGCATTCAACAACATTCAGGCAATATGGAAATTTGGGTTCAGGCACCAAAAAAGATTCACGGAGATACAGTGAATGTGAACCAGAAGTTTGGTGTGTTTTTTGTTTTGTTTTTCCTCTCTGAAGCTTGTTTTCTTTAATTTAAAATATTTTTTTTTACTAATTCCCACCAAATTCTTTCTGTACCTTGAGCTTAAATAGAAGCCTTTAATTTTGTCCTTAGAAAGGATTCAAAATGTGTGTGTAATGGAAAGAGGAAAACTTCCTAGCAAACATGGTCGAGAGTGGCCCGTCGGCTGCAGTGGCACACGGCCCCACCACCACTCCCGACTCAGTTCTGAGGGAACGCCAGGGCGCTCTAGACACCGACACATCATCAGTAGCATGTTGAGGAATGGCCTAGCCCTGTGTCACTGTGATCCAAGACATCAAGCCTTCCTCTTGGTGCTCCACGCTCGCTAATACGATTATTTTATGAATCAGGCTTCCATGTAATGAAATCATGGCTAACACAAAACAGCCTTCTCCCCTGCCTCCAACCCCAGCCAAAACATATTCGGAGATAAGAAGATTTATTCTAAATGCTATTCTTTTAAGTTGATCTTCAGAATCAGTTTCTGTTTTTCCTTCATGTCTGATATCTCCTGTCCAAAAAGATCTTGAACACTCAACCAGGCAGTGTTTGTGTTGAACTCTAGCTCCCTTCTACTTAAGATGACCCCCTCAGCTCTTCCTTCTGTCTTTTTACCCACATTGCAAATAGTCTTATTAATAGAGCCCCGATTGCAACTTCAAAGGGTCCATTTGTTAATTCAGTATTTCACTTAGAAACAATTGCAAAGGATTTTTTACAATGTGAATTTTTTTTTCACTTCCAGAAGCATTTCTTACGGTTCCACCATTATTTTTCTCCCCGATTTTCAACTTGAAGCTTTAATTTGCACTGACTTATCTCACCTGATTAAAATTTTAATTTTTCAAACTGATGGATTTGGAAGCAAATTACAGTATGGTATGTTTCAACAGTACATGTACTGCCTGTTCACCTTGAATTTTAGTGCTGAGAAAAGTTTCCATATAAAAGCAATTTGAGTGAAGGGTTTTCTTCCCAGTTACTATTTTATTGTTTTTTTAAAAATGCCTTTAAAAATGTGTTTCATGTGGCAAATAGTTATGTGTTCAATTAATTTATATTTTATTCATTCTTTTTCAATTCTGGTTATTATGTAACATCAAGTACTTTATTCTTTTAAGGTATTTTATAAAATTAATGTTAACAAAATGTTGAGTCAGTGCTTTATTTTTTCAAGTGAGTGCAAACATTTCAGAACATTTCCATGTTCATTAAGTATTCTTCCCAATCGACAGATTCCCTGAAAGACATCTGGTAAGATCTTGTGGGAAAAGATGGTGCCAAGGTCCCATCCTGGAGTTTTAAATATCAAAACGACATCATTTTAGAATAAGGTAATAAGCTACTCCTGGGTCACAACAGAAAGTCTGTGTTAAAGTTCCTTATAAAAAAGACTGTCCATCTGAAGGTCCTTGTATGCGCTCTCAAAGTCGATAATTCCTGATCAGTGGAAACATGCATTCTTTATGTTTTTGGTTTTTTCTAATAATTTATATGGCTGAATGTTATTTGTCAAACCAAATGCAGGGGGATAAGATCATGTGGTTTAGCTTTTTTTCTCGTTTGTGCTGTAAGAGAAAATTGTTCCAACAAAGAAGAGCGCACATCTGTTTGGGTGAAGACACGGAGTTCACTGGGACCTGCAGAAGAGATAGGATACTGTCCTGCCGTAAAATGTGTGCCCATACTAGCCATGTGACGATTATGGGAACTCTACGCTTAAGAGTCCCTGGAGGTCCGAGTAGGAAGCCCTCGTGTAGTGGTTCACAGGAGACGGACTATGCTTTCTTCTCCCGAAGCAGTATTGGAAAACCACCAGCTGTCCCTATGAACCAACAATGACTCCACGGCGTGATTTTGGTTCTGGCTCTGGTAGCGTTGTGGTTGCTCCTCGGGCTGTTATTGGCAAGATCAGGAAACTACCAGCTGCTTGGTGGGAGAGCATTCTCTAACTGTAAAGATTTGATTAGTCTTTCCTGGAAGCTCACAGGGGCAGTTCTACCCTGTCCTATAGCATCACCAGGAGTTGGCCCTGCTCGGTGGCAGTAAGTTACATTGAGTGGTCATTGACTCTGTCAGCATGAATATGCTTGGCTGTGGGCCCAAAGTTTTCCCGAGAGTGCCAGCAGGAATGGTCACTTCAAATCACACCCAGCCAGTGGGTGAAAATCCATTCTGCTGCTGCTGCTGCTGCACTCTGTCTCTCCTCCTCCCCTCTCATTGGTCTCTCTGTTCTCCTGGCAAACTTGAAAATTACTTGGAATTATAATTTTATTCTTCACTGCTACTACCCTTAATTCTAAATTATAACTCTTATACTATAAATAAAGTCCTTAGTTGGGATCCCGCAGTGAAATGGATTCAGTAACTACAGCAATGGACTTAGAATAATAATTGTGAAGACGATTTAGGGAAAAGAAAATTAATTCTGTTGTACATCACGTCTCCATGAGTCAGTAGGACCCACTCCAGGACAGCTAACAACAACTATTGCCCTCCTTGCCTCGAGAGAAAAATGCACTTTCTAAATCCAACACCAATAAACTCCTCTACAACCCTTGGGCTTTGCAGAACAGACGCCCCATAACAGTATTCCTTTCTACTGCTCAACTACCACAGCGTTTACCCCTTATGCTGCCCATGCTGTTACCTAATTGTGCTTCTCACCTCTGCACTTGATCCTCATAAAGACCCATTTCTCTTTTCACAGCCTGACAAATTTTATTTGTTCTTTAAAATCTAACACAAGAACTGCCCTGAAAGTAAACTTTCCTCCAAATTAAGTTGAATGTACTATATTGCATATCCCACACAACATCCTGGTTAATATGTCGTGTTGCACTTATAGGTTTTTACATGTGACCCTACTGAGACTGAACTTTCAGAAAATTGTATTTTTTTTTGTTTCTGTGACCCAATGCAGAGCCCAATATAAGATTTACACTGGTAATCCAAATAAATGAAAAATTGCACCCTTGAATAGCAAGTAGCAAAACCAGCCTCTATTTCCTATCCTAGGTTTACCGCTAGGCCTGGGATGGATTCTGTGTAGCATAGATTCTGTTTCCTATGGTCCTGTTATCTCCACTTACCTTCTACTACAAGACCACTCACAAATGTGATTACAGTGCCTCAATTGGGGAAAAAAAAGTTTATAAAAAAAATCACAAAATGTAAGGATATTTAAATTTTATTTTGGTAAAGCTCATTTTTTTTAGTAACGACAAGATGAATGAATGCTTATTTTCTCTTAAAGTAGTTAAGGTATTTACATTAACATCTGCAAATTCTAGTGAAAATAGTATATTTGTTAGGCCTGCAGACTCTACAACCTGATGGTCTTTAAGTTCTCTCAGTTCTTATACAGCTACTCCTTATACAACAAAAGAGTACACTGTTTGGTCCTACCCCATTCTCCATTTTTTGCTATGTCTTTTTATTGTAGACACCATGTCCACACCCATTCCATTCAATGTACCTTCCACCCCTCTCCCCACTGGCCCATGACCAAATAATGATGTCCTTCTCCAGAGACTGTGTCTCCTGATCACTTGTCAAAGCATGTAAGACCAAGTCTCCTGACCATCGCTACTAAGAACTGTTCCTGCTGTGCTGCTTCCCTGATGGATGAGTGCGATCGATTGATTCTTCATTCTTCCCTATTCATTGTCCATCGTTCTCATTCATTTGAGGTGGTTGAAAACTCCGTGGCTTGGGTCAGGGGAAAGTCTTCAAAGTGACATTTTTGTTTTTTACTGCTTTAATGGGATATTTGCCTGCTGTAATATATTGTTTGACTTCTTGAATTCTGTTTCCTCGATTGTGGTTTTAAATAAAAGGAAATCCTTAGCAACTTCCACTTTTTTCCATTTATCCTGCTATTATTGGCAGGTCCAGTACTGAGGATATTTGTTTTATGTTCAGATCTAATACAAAAATTAGTCTTTGAGCTTCTGCTCTAAGTACTTCAAGTCCTCTTGACTTTCAGCAAGCAAGGATGTATGATCTGATTCTGGTTTAAGTTGCTAAGTTGTTAAATTTCTCCAATTCTCATGCCACTTTCTTCATTCATACAGTCCAGCAGCTTAGATTATTTACTCAACATACAGAGCAACTGCAGATGTTGATACAGTCCTCATACAAACCTTGCCTGATTTCCAACCATTCAATATTCTTTTGCTCTGTTCCAATGTCTGCCTCTGGCCAATATACATTCATACAATATACAATCTGAATTTCCTATTCTTCACAGTATGTTTCATGACTTAATCCCTATAGTTGAATGCCTTTCCATAATCAGTCAAATAAAGTAAACATCTTTCTGGAAATCTCTTCTTTTGTCCAATATCCACCTGTCATTAGCAATGATGTACTACACTCCATGTCCTTTTTTGAATTTGACTTGCCTTTCTGGAAGTTCCCTGCCAATGTATTACTGCAACTGTTTTAAAATTATCTTCATTGAAAATTTACTTTTGTTTGATAGTAATGATATTTTTTCATCATTTCTACTACCTGATGGATTCCCATTCTCTGGAATGGGCATATATGAACACTCCCTCCATTCAATTGTCCAGGTAACTGTCTTCCAAATTGTCTGATATAGATGAGTGAGTGCTTCCAGATTTACATATGTATGTTGAAACATTTCAGTGGGTTTTCTAGCAATACCTTCAATGCAGTTGGGCTATCTTACTTTGATACCATTGCATCTTGATTATGTGCTCCTGAATGGTTAAATATTGATCAATATTTTTGTGTAGTGATTTTGTTTTCTTTCTATTGTCTTCTGATGCTACCTGAATCACTGATACAAGCAATTCCCAACTCACAATGAAAGGAGTAGATAATCATATTTTTCTAGAAAAACAGCTAATGATGTTTGTTTGTTGTTTGTTGTTTTCAGTTTAGGAAATGCTGAGGAGCCTGATCACCCTTTTCGGTTCTCTAGCTCTGGATCTTTGTACATTTCATTACATTTTACTCTGTCTCCTCAAGCGTGTTTGAAATCTTTGAAATTTCTTCACTGTCTCGTTTCCCTAGCTACTGCATCACAAGTGAAAATGTCAGAATCTCTACTTACATCGCTTTCAATCTTTTATTTGTATTACTTGTTTTTGCTGCCCACTTGTTAATTTGCTTTCGTCCTGTATGACATCCTCGGTATCCTCCTACAGTTTGTCTGGATGTTGGTCTCGTGTTCAGCACATCCAATTTATTCTTGAGATGATCGCTCCCTTTGAGTGGGATATACTCATGGTTGTATTTGGTTCAGATGCACCTTATACTCATGGTTGTATTTGGCTCAGATGCACTGGCTTTAATTCCCTTCACTTCACCTCAGTTTGCGAGCAATTGATTGTTGCAGTTTGCCTATTTTATTCTTCTGACTCTAAATATGAGCTTCTTTGTCATCTCTTTCCACAGATGTGGTTGATTTCATTCATGGATAGTGACTTTCTGTTCTTTAGGATACTCACTATAATTCATTAGTATTTCAAAATCGTTTCATGTAATCTCAAAATTGGTCCTATCACTAAGAATGTCTCCAACTACTCTTTTCCCCTGTTTCTAATGTTTGAATCCCAGTCACCAATAATTATCAATGCAACTTGCTTGATCAATTTCAGACTGCAGAAGTTCCTTAAAATCCTTCAATGTCTTCCTCTTTAGTTTTAGTGAGTAGTGAGTAAATTTGAATACTTTGAATAATTGTCTTGGTGGTAGGCTAGAGAAACAAAACCAGGACAATTATGATTATATTAGATACATGAGGATATATTCATAATGCATGAAGGAATAAAATAGTTAATTAGTCCACAGCAGTACAGACAGCTCAGTTCAACTCACTTCTGTGGAACAGTTAATATACTGGAAGTCCTTCAACTCATGACGGCTGCTGGGTCCAAGGTCAAGGAAGCAGACAGCTGAGTCTGCAGGCAGAGTCCACCCACAAGGAGCAAACAGCAGGGTGGATCACCAGTAGGAGGAGCTCAGGACTTGGCGAAGCAGGCCTGGATGGGATATTGAACTCAAGCAACTCAAGACTGCAGGACTCACCAGCCTCAAGCTCTAGCAACACAATCCATGGGTTGGGTGTCCCATCAATAGTGTAGCTCACAAGTTGAGGCAGAGAACTAACTACAGCTGCCGTATACTGGTCTGATCACCAGAGAACAAAAGAGAGAGGACTGGCCTTGCCAATCCATTTATCTCTTTGCCTTCCAATCAAACCATGATATTATTAATGCCACATGTCCTATTGGCCAGGTTGGCACAACAAACCTACCTATCACAGTCTTATTACCTGGTCTCCCTTTCAGGCATATGTGTATTATTATAGCTTCAGGATCAGTCTTGAAATATTTTTGATCATGATTTCCCTACTAATGCTCCTCATTTTGTTATTACTGAAATATTAGACCATTTTCTCTTTCAATTCAAATTGAGTAATGTCATCAGCCCCCAAATACCTGTGATACTGATATTATTTATTCTATTTCATGTTTTACAACCTCTAGTCTTCTCAGATTCATAATTGATATGTTTCATATTATGATCATTTATAAATGTATGTAACCTTTTCTTGTTTTCACTGCAAGGTCCTGAGCGTTTGATTCCATTTCTATCCCTAGGATCCTCTCTACATTGGGGAGGCATCCATCTCTAGTTGTATTTGCATACCTTCCCACCCGAGAGGTTTGTCTTCTGGCACTACATCAGATTATGTGCCTGCACTGCGCAGGGTTCTCACTAGCCAAATTTTTAGAGCTGTGCTCAAAACTTTCTAATTGATTAAAAATCTAGCTGTGGTGAAGCATTTGTTATAAATAGAGGTTGGTTCAGTCATTCCACAGGGCAAATTTATAAAAATAAAAATGGAATTTTAATCAAAACAACTCTGCTCATGAAAGATAAGGCACCCTTCCCAGATATAGCAGTTCACCAGGCTGCTTTGAATGTTTGGGTTCTCCAAGTCCAGTCCAGTTTGGGTCCAGTTTGGGTTCTCAGTAGTCCAGTCTCACACATCAGACTTCTCGAAGATTCACTGACCTCACCAGTCCCCTCACAGTGTTTCACATACTAATGATATCTGTTCCTGTTGCCATGATGAATTGCCTAAAATCTAAAATTTCAGATCTCTCTTTGCTTCACTTTGTCATGACAAAACTAGTTTGAATCTCTTTGAAGTCCTGTTTCAAGGACAAGTAGCAGTTTTCTGTAAGCCACACATACATAATCTGGGAACTTCCTCTACTCAGTGAGCACAAATACAGAACTTAAAATGGTGGGAAGTACCTAAAGGATGCTCGATAAAAACTTCCATTCCCATCTAGCTTCCCCAAGTGGCTTCACTCCCTGAAACAGCATAGATGGCACAGGGAGGCATACTTGATGTGTTTCAATTCAACCAGATCCTGCTTTGACAACAGAGGAGAAAAGATGGTTCCACTTCAATGGCAAGAACTTTAAAACCACGAAGCAAAATGAATTATACATCCTTCCAGTCAATTTCAAGGTTGAGTTTCGAACATAGACATTTTCTGCCATCTTGGACTCTTTCTTCCAATGGCCTTTTACTCAAAGCCCAATGCAATTAAGGTAATAGTTGGAGAGTATCAAGCATCAAACTCACTTCCTAAAGAACTCATGTCTCCTCCATTAAAAACTGTCTAGACCAGCGGTTCTCAACCTGAGGGTGGCGACCCCTTTGGGGTTGAGTGACCCGTTCACAGGGGTTGTCCAATTCATAACAGTAGCAAAATTATAGTTATGAAGTAGCAATGAAAATCATTTTATGGTCAGAGGTCACCACAACATGAGAAACTGTATGAAAGCGTCGTGGCACGAGGAAGGTTGAAAACCACTGATCTAAACCAAAAATTTAGAAACCTATTGAAAAATTGATGAAGTCCCCTTCCCCACTTTTTCTTGTTAGGTTGAAATCTAGTATTTCACAGAAGAGGATCTTGGAGTATGGGAAAAAGTTGTCATAATATTTTTGTTCTCTTATTCTATATGCAACAAGTTATTGATGATTTTCATTTATTCTTAGAATTGAGTCTAAAGCCCCAAAGCGGAGAACAACAAATGCTAACTAAGCGCCTCATATTCTGAAAACTTCCCTAACAAGTCATTAAGAGACAGGTGATGGAAACATCTCTCCTAGTCCCCAATTGCATAGGCAGAAGATGAGGTATTTGCGAATGTACACTAGGAGAAGTGTGTAATGAATTAGAATGTATGAACTGGGCCTACCTTCCCCAATCCAAGTAATTATATCTCCTGGCAACAAAACAAAACAATCGTGGGAGCTTGAGAATGGGAATTTTATTGTCTTGTTTATCTATTTACAAGAGCACGTGTTGATCTTCCATCTTTGAGAACATGAGCAAAGTAGAAAACAAAACCTAAAAACACCATCTAAAGAAAGCAGCAGTGAATCAGCTAATGACTGTTCCACCAGTGGGATGGTAAGGACATATCACATTGGTATATAGGATTTGCAGATTGTGGCGGTCATGTGATTATGTTAATTTCATGATTGAGATGTAGGGGTGGAGTCTAGCCTGTTAATCTGGAGATAGCCATTGAGTAGACAATGAGGCCTCTGTGTGGGCATGGCTTTCTCTTGATAC